>QRFJ01004721.1:55068-132835 GCA_006176705.1 Cocos nucifera | reverse complement strand
TTTTGGAGTTATCTCGCTTATGAGTCTAAACCTACGCATTTTTCGGCACACTGGTTGTGCTTGACTCTGGGATTCTACGTGTCATCTGTGCACTTCTATACAGGGTCTTGAGGATAGCAGGAGGTTGAGGGATGGAGACATGATCCTATGCATCGGTAATGGAGCAAGAGTTGCTGCAATAGTCGTGGGAACATATCCTCTTCGATTACCATCTGGTTTAGACTTAGTTTTGAAAGACTGTTATTATGTGCCTCCAGCTAGCAGGAATTTGATTTCTATTTCATGCTTAGCACAAGAAGGCTATGTGATTACCTTCTTTAAGGACCATTGTAACATTCTTTATGAAAGAAATAAAATTACAAATGATTTTCTTATTAATGATCTTTATCAGCTACATATTGATGTACCTATTTTAACTATCGAGCAAAATATGAATGCCAAATGACCTAGGGATAGTCCAAATGACAGATATCTATAGCACCTGAGATTAGGTCATATAGCAGAAGATAGGATCAACAAATTGGAGAAAAATGGACTATTGAGTCCATTGATTTTCGAGTCATATCCAACTTATGAATCCTGCCTTCAAGGCAAAATGACCAAACTCCCTTTTGTTGGACATGGGGAGAGGGCCACAGATCTTCTTGTCCTAGTACATACAGATGTGTGCATCCCATTTAATGTGCCGGCTAGAGGCAATTTTGTCTACTTCATTATCTTTACTGATGATCTATCTAGTGTTAGATATATGTGCCCTAGAAGCCAGAATTGGCTGACACTTGTAATACACTTCTAGGGGCAAAATTGTAATTTTGACTATAATTAATAAATGGGTTATTTTCTATCACACATGTGTATTTAGTGTCTGTGATACATCCTTTGAGTTAATGGTAATGATAATTCATATTTTCAAGAGTTGAAAATTTAAGACATGAATAATCATTATTAACTCATAAAAAGCTCCCGACCATAGGATCATCACGAGGATGGTGATTGATCCGGAAGGTTGGTGTACGATCGCTTCTCTTTAGTAGATGAGTCTTGAGTCTACGGTGTGGAGACACCAGAGCGAGAGTATAGGTACTCGTTAGAGAACGAGGGCACTGAGCATGACCACCTCGAGTAGTCATTAGGAAGTCTACCTTCTCGTCAATGACTGACTCGATGCTGCAGTGGTGTGTCTGGTTCTTTGACCTGAGGTGCATCGACAGTTCACCTTGAGGGTGTTATAGTTTGACTACACCATAACTCGATCTCCTAGCCATATGGAACCCTGAGGTGTATGTTGGCTATGACATGTTCATTGTAGGAACTGGATTGCATCAAGATGGAATCTATCTACCTCGGTGGTAGAGGAGCAGCCCTATGATGATCATGAGAATCAAGTCCAGAAGCCCATGGCCATGGCAGAGTGAAATAATAGAAAGAGTTTCTATTTAGGATTTTCACATCGGACTTCGAATCGAATGATTACATCATATGACAGAAGACTAGGGTTTGACGAGTTCACCTTAACCCTAATCTGATCGGAGCTCAAGATAGAAGAACTTGATCACACAGGTAGCTGCACCAAGAGGTTCGCATTCAGCTCTGATGGGTTGCCACCATATACTGCTAGGTGTCACTGGTGGATTTTGGGAGCAATTAGAATGATTTAGATGATCGATCATTCTAGCTGTTCGAATCAGAAGAGTTCTGATCCATCGAAAGGAGTTTCGATGATGTCGATGATAGAGATCATGACATATCCCATTACCATACAGAACTGAACCTAACTGGGTCACACAAACAAGGGTTTGAATCTGGTGATCATCAATTGAAACTAATCTAGTTTCAATTGATCTGAATGAGATTCAATTAGGTTCAAGGAAATCATGCTAGCACTCGATTGAACCTAACGTTCTTCTTTTACTATCATAAATAGTTGTCCTGACTGAGCCAAAGGAGTTTATAATCGATCAGAGGACTTCACTTGGTCTGACTGGAGCCTGTCCAGGTCAGAAAAGGGTTGTCTTATTTTATAAGACATTATGCCAATTTGGTACCTGCCATTTTTTCATCCTTTGACTTTGGTCAAAAGTCTAACCTTTGACTGGTCAAAACATTGACCATTCACCCTTTGACTTTTGACCACATGTCATGCACCTATTGGAGAGCTGGTGGGGGCTTGTCCCCATACCATAAACTGGTAAGGAGGAGGGCGCACGCCAAGGGTGGCGTTCACCCAAGCTTAGGAGGCACCCAGGAGTCCTCTATTGGACAGGGACTCCATCTCCCTTATTGGATTCTGATTAGACTCCTCCTAAGAATCCAACTTTGACTTGGTCTTAGGCATGCCATCTAAGGATGAATCCAAGGGGATCTCTATTCTCACCAATCAGATTTAGATCTGATTTCACAAAGGGTTGTGATTGGTTGGGATGAAGAGGAGTTGGATCACGCATAGTCTATATAATAAGACCCTACGCCCAGTGAAAAAATAAAAAAAAAATAATCAAGAAGCAATCTTCCCACGCCCCAAGGCTGCCTCTCTCTTCCTTTTCTCCATGCCAAGTTCATCTTCTCCCCTTGCTCTCACGTCCAAAAGAAGTTTGGGATCTTGGATTGGTGCAATCTAGATCAAGAAAAGGAGATAGAAAGCTAGAAGGCTGCGCTGCTGCAAAGGAACAACTGCTGATCTTCGAAAGCTAGTTTTGAAGATCCTCCAAGATCAGATTCCAGATCTGATTTTTGGAGGCGTGATAGAGAAGAAGAGGATCTCCAGATCCAGCCCGAGTGGATACCGGTAGAGGCCAGGCGCTTGCGTGGCTTGATCCAGAACCTTCCGCTGCAAACAGGATCATCAACAGGGTAATAGGATTACCCTATTCAGGTAAATTGAATGTGATTTAATTTATCCTTTTCATTTAATTTTTATTAAATAAATAAGAATCAGATCTGAAGCATCCCTGATCTGATACAGATCTAAGAGAAAAATTTTTGAAATATATCTCTTGATCTGATCAGATCTGAACGAACCTGGTCAGGGAAATCAGGATTTCCCTTCATCTAGGTATGGGTATGTGTATCTTATGAGACACAAGTTTGAAGATTTTGAAAAGTTCAAAGAATTCAGACATGAAGTAGAAAAATAAACTAGAAAACCCATTAAGGTTCTTCGATCAGATCGAGGAGGTGAATACCTTAGCCGAGAATTCTTAGACTATCTAAAGAAAAATGGCATAGTCTCTCAATGGACTCCATCAGAAACACCTCAACTCAATGAAATTTCAGAATGGAGAAATCGGACCCTATTGGATATGGTTCGATCCATGATGAGCTTCACAGACCTCCCTGATTTCCTTTAGGGACACTCATTGTTGACTTCAATTTATCTACTGAATAGAGTTCCCTCTAAAATCGTTCCGACCACACCGTATGAGATATGGCATGGTAAGAAACCAAGTCTGAGTCATCTCAGAATTTAGGATTGTCCGGCTCATGTTAAAAGACAACAAGCGGACAGTTAGAGTTTAGATCCTTTAGAGCTCGATTCATAGGATATCCTAAAGAGTCATTAGGATACTATTTCTATATTCCAGAAGACCACAATGTGATTGTGAGTCGACATGCCATCTTTCTTGAAAAATAGTTTATTCAAGATAGCGGCATTGGAAAGATAGATCAAGCTTGATGAAAAAGTCTCACAAGTACAACGAGCTAAGGACCAATTGGAACCAAATCAGGTTGAGCCAATAAGAACACTACCTCCTCCACCTCGTAGATCGGAAAGAGTTTTCCATCCCCCTGAAGAGATACTTAGGTATTATTTCAGAGGACGTAGAGGAAATGTTCCTCATAGGTAATGGTGCTCATGGTGATGATCCCAAAACCTACAACGAGGCGATATCAGATATCGACTCCGAGAAATGGCTAGAGGCAATGCAGTCAGAAATTGACTCGATGCACTCAAACCAAGTCTGGACCTTGGTAGATCCACCAGAAGGTATAGTACCTATTGGGTGTAAATAGATCTTCAAGAGAAAGATTGGTGCAGATGGGAATGTGGAGACATTCAAGGCTAGACTGGTGGCAAAAGGTTATAGTCAACGCGAAGGCATTGACTATCAGGATACCTTTTCCCCGGTAGCTATGCTAAAATCCATCCGAATTGCTTGCAGTCCATTGCATTGCTGTTGCAGCCTATTTCGATTATGAAATATGGCAAATGGATGTGAAAATGGCATTCCTAAATGGATATCTTGAGGAAGATATCTATATGGAACAGCCGCTAGGTTTCACATCCAGTGATACTGATCACAAGGTTTGCAAAGCTGCAAAGGTCCATATATGGACTTAAGCAAGCATCTCGGAGCTGGAACACTCGTTTCAATGATGTGATCAAAAAGTTTGGTTTCATCAAAAATGAAGAGGAACCATGTGTTTTCAAAAGGGTCAGTGGGAGCGCTGTTGTCTTCCTCGTATTGTACGTGGATGACATCCTCCTTATTGGGAATGATATTCCCATGATGACAACAGTCAAATTATGGTTGTCCAAGGAATTCTCCATGAAAGACCTAGGTGAAGCATCCTTTATTCTAGGAATTAAGGTCTATAGGGATAGACCGAATAGGATGCTAGAACTTTCACAGAAGATGTACATAGAGAAAGTACTAAAGAGGTTTAGTATGGAAAACTCTAAGAGGGGATTAATACCCTTCAGACATGGTATTCATCTTTCCAAGAAGATGTGCCCCAGCACACCTGAGGAAATAGAATGCATGAGCAAGATCCCTTATGCTTCTGCAATAGGGAGCCTCATGTATGCCATGCTATGTACACGACCTGATATAGCACATGCTGTGAGTGTCACAAGCAGATATCAGTCAAATCCAGGTGAAGAACACTGGACTTCTGTGAAATGTATCCTTAAGTACTTGAGAAGAACTAAGGATATGATGTTGGTCTTTGGTAATGGAGAACTCCAAGTCCAGGGATACACAGACTCGGATTTCATGTCCGATATAGATGATCGAAAGTCGACATCTGGGAGTCTGTTTGTGTGCAATGGTGGTGCTGTCAGCTGAAAGAGTTTCAAGCAAATGGTGATAGCAGATTCCACCATGGAAGCAGAATATATCGCTGCATCAGAAGCTGCGAAGGAAGCATTCTGGTATAAGAAGTTTGCTGCAGAAATTCGGAGTAATGCCATCAGATGCCATTCCTCTATACTGCGACAACAATGGCGCCATAGCCCTTGCTAAGGAGCCGAGGTCTCACCAGAAATTCAAGCACATTGAGCGGCGATACCACCTCATCCACGATTACCTCGAGAAGGATTACGTCGAGGTCAAGAGAGTCAACTCCACAGATAATGTGGCAGACCCACTTACAAAGCCATTGGGCCAAGCAGAAGATCGAAGCCCACCTTGAGAAGATGGGACTTAGACTTGTAGCCAATTGGCTTTAGGACAAGTGGGAAGATTGTTAGATATATGTGCCCTAGAAGCCAGAATTGGCTGACACTTGTAATACACTTCTAGGGGCAAAATTATAATTTTGACTATAATAAATAAAATGGGTTATTTTCTATCACATATGTGTATTTAGTGTCTATGATACATCCTTTGAGTTAATGGTAATGATAATTCATATTTTCAAGAGTTGAAAATTTAAGACATGAATAATCATTATTAACTCATAAAATGCTTCCGACCATAGGATCATCACGAGGATGGTGATTGATCCAAAAGGTTGGTGTACAATCGCTTCTCTTTAGTAGATGAGTCTTGAGTCTACGATGTGGAGACACCGAAGCGAGAGTACAGGTACTCGTTAGAGAACGAGGGCACTGAGCGTGACCACCTCGAGTAGTCATTAGGGAGTCTACCTTCTCGTCAATGACTGACTCGATGCTGCAGTAGTGTGTTTGGTTCTTTGACCTGAGGTGCATCGGCAGTTCACCTTGAGGGTGTTATAGTTTGACTACACCTATTACTCAGTCTCCTAGCCATATGGAATCCTGAGGTGTATGTTGGCTATAGCATGTTCATTGTAGGAACTGGATGGCATCAAGATGGAATCTATCTACCTCGGTGGTAGAGGAGTAGCCCTATGATGATCATGAGAATCAAGTCCAGAAGTCCATGGCCATGGCAGAGTGAAATAATAGAAAGAGTTTCTATTTAGATTTTCACATCGGACTCGAATCGAATGATTACATCATATGATAGAAACTAGGGTTTGACGAGTTCACCTTAACCCTAATCTGATCGGAGCTCAAGATAGAAGGAACTTAATCACACAGGTAGCTGCACCAAGAGGTTCGCATTCAGCTCTGATGGGTTGCCACCATATACTGCTAGGTGTTCACTGGTGGATTTTGGGAGCAATTAGAATGATTTAGATGATCGATCATTCTAGCTGTTCGAATTAGAAGAGTTCTGATCCATCGAAAGGAGTTTCGATGATGTCGATGATAGAGATCATGACATATCCCATTACCATACAGAACTGAACCTAACTGGGTCACACAAATAAGGGTTTGAATCTGGTGATCATCAATTGAACTGATCCAGTTCAATTGATCTGAATGAGATTCAATTAGGTTCAAGAAAATCGTGCTAGCACTCGATTGAACCTAACGTTCTTCTTTTGCTATCATAAATAAGTTGTCCTGACTGAGCCAAAGGAGTTTGTGCTCAATCAGAGGCCTTCATATGGTCTGACTAGAGGTTGTCCAAGTCAAAAAAGGTTGTCTTATTTTGTAAGATATTATCTGCCATTTTTGGTCACCTGCCATTTCTTGTTCTTTGACTTTGGTCAAAAGTCTACCTTTGACTGGTCAAACGTTGACCATTGACACTTTGACTTTTGACCACATGTCATGCACCTATTGGAGAGCTGGTGGGGGCCTATCCCCCTGCCAGAACCTGGCAAGGAAGAGGGCGCACGCCAAGGGTGGCGTGAGCCCAAGTTGGAGGCGCCTAGGAGTCCTTGTTGGACAAGGACTCCATCTCCTTTTTGGATTCCAATTAGAGTTCTTCTAAGAACCAACTTTGACTGGTCTTAGGTGCCCTCTAAGGAGGAATCCAGGGGACTCTATTCCCACCAATCAGATTTAGATCTGATTTCATAAAGAGTTGTGATTGGTTGGGAAGAAGAAGAGTTGGATCACAGATAGTCTATAAATAAGACCCTGCGCCCAACCTAGATTGTGATTGGAAGTGATTGAAAGGAATCACAATTCCCCATGCCCAAGGCTATCTCTCCCCTCTTCCTCCATGCCAAACCACCTTCTCCCTTTCCTCTTCATGTCCAAAAGGAGTTTTGGATTTTTGGTTGGTGCGATCCAGATCAAAGAAAGGCGACTGAAAGCTAGAAGGCTGCGCTGCTGCAAAGGACGACTGCTAATCTTCAAAAGGAATTTTGAAGATCCTCCAGATCAGATCTAGATCTGATTTTTGAATACATGATAGAGAAGAAGAGGATCTTCAGATCTAGCTCGAGTGGATATCGGTAGAGGTCAGGCACTTGCGTGGCTAGATCCAGAACCTTCCGCTGCATACAGGATCATCAATGGATAATAGGATTACCCATATCAAGGTAAATTAAATTTGATTTAATTTATCTAGATTTATTTTATTTCTAAAATAATAATAATCATATCTAAAACATCTTAGATCTGATCTAGATCAAAAAGAAAAATTTTTGAAATATATCTCTTGATCCGATCAGATCTGAACGAACCTGATCCGAAAAATTAGGATTTCCCTTCAATGACCTGATCGGGTCAAATCCAATTGAATCAAATTCAATCAGACTTGATCAAATCCTTATCGCTCAATCAAATTGAGCTAATTAGCAATTGAATTACTAATTAATCCTCCAAAAATATTAAAATCTTAATCGGATGGATGTCTGGATAATAGAGTTCCATCAACATGAAACTCCTGAAGAGTCCCAAACTAGTGGGACTCTTGAACCCAGTGTCCCAAAAGAATAGAATTCATGATCATAGAGTCTCAGACTAGTGGGACTCTTGATTAAAGAGTTTCAGACAATTAGGACTTTAAGTTCCAGTCTAGTGGAATCCATAAAGGTAGAGTTTCAGTCTAGTGGGACTCCTGGTCATAGTGTCTTTTGTCATCAGGACTCATGATCAGCTATTAGATCAGATAGGAACTTCGTATGTGTGTGACCCCATAGGTTCGATTCCTAAGCCGATAGTACAAGAACTGATTTTTTGTACCAATTGATGTGACCATCTAGCAATGGTACCCAACGTCTGGATAGGTCAAAAAATCATAATGCAATAATGACGAACCTGTTGTTAGATGGGTGTGCCCTAGAAGCCAGATTGGCTGACACTTATAATACACTTCTAAGGGCAAAATTATAATTTTAACTATAAATAATAAAATAAATTATTTTCTATCATAGTATGTATTTAAAAGTGTCTGTGATACATTCCTTAAGTTAATGGTAATGATAGTTCATATTTTCAAGAGTTAAAAATTTAAGATATGAATTTTCATTATTAACTCATAAAATACTTCCGACCATAGGATCATTATGAGGATGGTGATTGATTCGGAAGGTTGGTGTACAATCGCTTGATGTACGATTGCTTCTTTTGGATAGATGAGTCTTGAATCTATGGTGTAGAGACACCAGAGTGAGAGTATAGATGCTCGTTAGAGAACGAGAGTACTGAGCATGACCACCTCGAGTAGTTATGAGGAAGTCTATCTTCTCATCGATGACTGATTTGAAGCTGCAGTGGTGTGTCTGATTCTTTGACCTAAGGTGCATCGGTAGTTCACCTTGAGGGTGTTATAATTTGACTATACCATAACTCGATCTCCTAGCCATTCGAAACCTTGAGGTATATATTGGCTATAGCATGTTCATTGTAGGAATTGGATTGCACCAATAGGGGATCTATCTACCTTGGTAGATAATGAGCAGCCCTATGATGATCATGAGAATCAAGTCGATAAGCCCATGGCCGTGGCAAAGTGAAATAATAGAAAGAGTTTCTATTAGGATTTTCACATTGAACTTAAATTGAATGATTAATTCATATGATAGAAGTTAGGGTTTGACGAGATCACCTTAACCCTAATCCAGTCGAGGCTCAAGATAGAGGAACTTAATCACATAGATAACTACACCGAAAGATTCGCTTTTAGTTCTGATGGGTTGCTATCATATGCTGCTAGGTGTCACTAGTGGATTTTGGGAGCAATTAGAATGATTTGGATGATCGAACATACTAGTTGTTTGAATCAAAAAAGTTTTGATCCATCGAAAGATGTTTCGATGATGTCGATGATAGAGATCATGACGTATCCCATTACCATACGAAACTGAACCTAACTGGATCACACAAATAAAGGTTTGGATTTGGATATCATCAATTGGGCTAACCTAGTTCAATTGATTTGAATAAGATTCAATTAGGTTCAAGAAAATCATGCTAGCACACGATTGAGCCTAATGTTCTCCTTTAACAATCATTAAAACTTGTCTCGACCGAGCTAAATATATTTGGGCTCACTCAGGAACCTTTACTTGATCTGATTGGAGCTTGTCCAGATCAAAAAAGGTTTGTCTTAATTTATGAGATAAATTTAAGATAATACCTGCCATTTTTTGTCATCTACTAAATCTTGTCTTCGAACATTCATCAAACATTAACCTTGGACACTTAGACATCTACCCATGTCTCATGCACCCATAGGAGAGAACCTAGGGACTTATCCCTCTACTAAAAAGCAGACAGAAGGAGGGTGCATGCTTAGGGAGGCGTGCACCCCATGAGGATAAGAGTTGGAGTCCCATCTATATGGGACTCCAGTTGCTTCAGAAAATCAAACTAGATGGCACCAAGAAGACTTGTTTGATCCAGTCTTGGCACCATCTAAGAAGAGTTTTGAGGAACTCTAATCTGATTAGATTAGATGATGTCATCCCATCAATCAAATTTAGATCTGATTGCACAAAGGGCCGTGATTGGCCAGGATGATGTGGCACTACACGGTGCAGTAGGGTCTATATAAACCCTATCTACGCCTAGAATTTAGTTCTTCTGACTATAGCCTATGCCACAAAGCTTTTCTTCCTCCTTCTTCATGCCACCTTTGGTCCTCTCTCTCCTCTCCACACCCTAGAGGTTTTGGGCATGAGTTAGGTGCGATCCAAGCAAGTGAAAGGCAACAGGAAAGGAAGAAAGCAGCACTACTGCAAGAGACAATGGCTGTTTTTCAAAAGCCATTTTGAAGACCTTCAAGATCATATCTAGATCTTATTTTTGGAGGATAGATTGAGAAAAAAAATATCTTTAAATTTTTCCCAAGTGGATACTAGTAGAGGTAAGGCACTTGTGTGGCTACATCTAGAACCTTAGGCAAACATCGGGATCATCACAGGATAATTAGATTACCCAAAATAAAGGTATAATTAAATTAGATTTAATTTTTATTTTATTTTTATTTTATCAAATTAATAAGATTAGATCTAAAGAGTCTCAGATTTAATTAAGATCTTAGAGAAAAATTTTTGAAATATTTTTCTTGATCTAATCATATATGAACGAACCTGACCTGAGAAACAAGATTTTTTCTTTCAACTGGTATCAGAGCTAGGTTCCAAAATTTATTAGATCTAATTTTAATTTATTTTTAATCTAATAATTAGATAATTTTAGATATCACATGAGATATGATTAGATTTAAAATTAAAAAATTAAAAATTAAATAATCTAGATATAAGATGTATGAGATGCATGACTAGACTAGAAATAGAATTATTCTATGTGTAGTCTAGTATGATCATAATTTTAATTTAATTAATTATAATTTTTAGATCTATTTATTTACTAATTTTTAATATTATAAATATTATAATTAGATCTAAAAATAAAAAATAAATTTATTTAATTTTTCATATGAGATATGATAGATGCATATTTAGACTAGTTGTAGAATAGTTCTACAAAGTTGTTTAGAATAAATTTTAATTTGATATAATTAAATTTAAATCTTATTTTTTAGATATTTATGAGATAATTTAAATATGAAAATATGCATGATATATTACATGAGATGTATGTAAAACATATTTTTAGTTAGATTAATTTTTATATATGTGATATATGATGTAGATTTAACTAGTTTTATAGATTTATCATATTTCTGATTAAGACGTTCCCCTTGGCTGTCTAATCATAAAAATAAAGTAGGATTTAAAGATCCTCTCTTTTCATTCGATGGGGTATTCTTATGATGTGTAGGGGTGCTGCACATTCATCCTTAATCAAAAATCTAAAACTTATTTTCTGCAAAATCCTAGATCCTGAAATCCTAGAATTTTATATACATATTTTGTTTATGAATCCTAAACTTAATTAAAAATTAAGATTATAAAATATATTAGATCTAAAATTAAAATTTTTTTGATCTAAGACATATTCATAAAATTGGGTTCGGGCTTGGGTAGCTCAATTAGGTCTAGCGGTTGATCAAACCAAATCAAGAGTTGGTTAGATGGGATCAAGAGTGCTTAAATTGACCAACCTAATAGGATTAAGTCTGGGTCAAGATCGAGTCACATGAGTGATTGATCAAGTTAAGACCTAACTAGGCTCAGTGGTTAGAGTCTGGATTGTAGGCTAATTCGATTGGTTCTGGTTCAACAATTTGGTGTCTAAGATAAGTTTGGTAGATACGATCGATTGATTTTTAATTAAGAGCTACTCGACTCAAATGCATTCTTATGGAGTTAATGGCATATCTCTTCCATCGATCTCACTTATCTGGCCATATTTGTCAGCTCAGTCCTGATCTAAGGTGGCTAACAATTCGAGCTAACCCATGCCACTAGGTTAGTCATAATGGTTATGGCTATGTCAAATCAAGTTTAAAGAGATCTAAATCAAATCTTCCTAAGGAAAGATTAAGTCTAAGGTCTTCCACTATTGTAGATGTGCGAGCCCTTTCTAGGATTGATTATTCTCGATTGGTCATAGTGGTTCAGTTGCACCAAAAAGATGCAACCATATCTATTAGGCATTGGATGCTACGGGCTGAAGGATGGATTGAGCTCAATATTTTGGATACGGTGAGACATCCAATTAGGAATCCAATCTATGCAAATGATGGGTCTGACTTAACTAAGGAGTGGATCAATATTCTAGGCATGGTGAGATTCATGAATTAGAGACCAAGTCTTGGTGCACCATGATTAGAGAATCATTGGACAAAAGTTGTTCACTCATTGGCTAACCCATCACCAATAACTGTTAGATGAGGTGATGAGTCAGTTGGTGGGACTGCACCACCCACTAAAAATTAGTAATCATAGATTTTTGCATCTCTATAGAGAAAGTGTAGGGATTCGAGAAAATAGTGGAAGCTAATTTATTTAAAAATCAAACTCCTAAATAAATTGATCAAGTCTTAATTACAAAATCTAACTAAAAACTTTGACTCTCTATAGAAAAAAGAAAAATATTTGCGTCCAACCCACTAGCCCGTATCTTGGACACCCATAGACTGACCAGATTCAATTATAAGGATTGGCTCTGGAACTTCAAAATCATTTTGGATTCTGAGAAGTTGACTCATGTATCAGACCAGGATCCCTCCATCTTATCAGCTTGTCCGTCCATTGAACAGAGAGCGTCTCTTGATAAATGGATGGATGAAGATAATAAGATTAGATACTACATGTTGGGCTCAATGTCTGATGAGCTTCAGCGTTAACATGAAGATTTCAAGACTGTCTGCTAAATGTTGGCTCACCTGCAAGAGTTATTTGGTGAACAGAGTTGTGCAGCCAAATATTAGATCACTAAATGACTATTTAAGGATAAAATGCATAATGGGTAGTCAATCCAAGATCATTGTCTGATGATGATCAAGGACTTGGAAGATGTTGAGAAACTCAGAACGAAGTAGATTAGAATCTGTAGAATGATATAATTCTGCAATCCTTGACTGATGCATATGAGCAGTTCATTATGAACTACCATATGCATAAACTTTAGAATACTCTAGCCGAGCTTATGAATATGATGGTTACTACTGAGCTTTTCATAAAAGGTTCTAAAGGCTCAGTATTTACTATGGAATGGACTTATTTCAAAAGAAAGTCATTTGGAAAGAAGAAGAAGTTTGTGAAAAAATAGAAGATGGAAGGTGGAAAGGAAAAGAAGGTAGAACTGAAAAAGAGAGTCGCTGACAAAGAAAAATATTTTCATTGTAATACTGACGGCCACTGAAAGCGAAACTGCCCTACATACCTGGCCATCCTGAAGAATAAGAAGGAGACAGGTCCCTCTGAAGGTATGCTCATTATTGAATCTAATCTTATAGTTTCTTCTTCATCCAGTTGGGTGCTTGACTCTGATTCTAGTGCTCATTTGTGTACTTCCATGCAGGGTCTTGAGGATAGCAGGAGGTTGAGGGATGGTGAGATGATCCTACGCATTGAAAATGGAGCAAAGATTGCTGCTGTGGCCGTGGGAACCTACCCTCTTCGACTATCGTCTGGCTTAGATTTAATACTTAGGAATTATTATTATGTGCCTACTGCAAGCAAGAATTTGATTTCTATTTTATGTTTAGCACAAGAAGGCTATGTAATTAGTTTTCTTAAGGACCATTATAATATTCTTTATGAAAGAAATAAAATTACAAGTAATTTTCTTATCAACGGTCTCTATCAGTTACATATTGATGTATCTATCTTTAATATCAAGCCAAATATGAATGCCATAAGATCAAAATGACCCAGGGATAATCCAAATGATAGGTATCTATGGCACCTAAGGCTAGGTCATGTAGTTGAAGATAGGATTAACAAATTGAAGAAAATCAGATTATTGAGTCCATTGACTTTCGAGTCATATCCAATTTATGAATCATGTCTTCATGGCAAAATGACTAAGCTTCCTTTTGTAGGACATGGGGAAAGGGCCATGAAACTACTTGCCCTAGTACATACTAATGTGTGCGGTCCATTTGATGTGCCAGCTAGAGGCAACTTTGACTGCTTCATAATCTTTATCGATGATTTATCTCGGTATGGGTATATATATCTTATGAGACACAAGTTAGAAGCCTTTTAAAAGTTTAAGAATTCAGACATTAAGTTGAAAAGCAAACTAGAAAATCCATTAAGATTCTTCGATCAAATCGAGGAGGTGAATACCTTAGTCAGGAATTCCTAGATTATCTCAAGCAAAATGGTATAGTCTCTCAATGGACTCCACTTGGAACACCTCAACTCAATGGGATTTCAGAATAGAGGAATCGGATCCTATTAGATATGGTCTGATCTATGATGAGCTTCACAGACCTTTTTGATTTTTTTTGAGGACATAGTCTGTTAATTACTATATATTTATTGAATAGGATTCCCTCTAAAACCATTCCTACCACATCGTATGAGATATGGCATGGTAAGAAACCAAGTCTGAGTCATCTCAGAATTTGGGGTTGTCCAGCTCATGTCAAAAGACAATAAGTGGATAAGTTAAACTATAGGTCCTTTAGAGCTCGATTCATAGGATATCCTAAAGAGTCATTAGGATATTATTTCTACATTCTAGAAGACCATAATTTGATTGTAAGTCGGCATGCCATCTTTTTTGAAAATAGTTTATTCAAGATGATGACATTGAAAAGCAGATCAAGTTCGAGGAGAAAGTCTCATAAGAGCAACGAGGTAAGGACCCTATGGAACCAAATCAGGTTGAGCCAATACAATCACTACCTCCTCCATCTCATAGATCGAAAAAGATTTTTCGTCCTCCTGAGAGGTACTTAGGTATTATTTTAAAGAAATTAGAGAAAATATTTCTCGTAGGTAATGGGGTTCATGGTGATGATCCCAAAACCTATGACGAGGCGATATCGGATATTGACTCCGAGAAATGGTTAGAGGTAATGAAGTCAGAAATTGACTCGATGCACTCAAACCAAGTCTGGACCTTGGCAGATCCATCAGAAGGTATAATACCTATTAGGTGTAAATCGATCTATAAGAAAAAGATTGATGCAGATGGAAATGTGGAGACATTCAAAGTTAGATTAGTGACAAAAGGGTATAGTCAGCGCGAAGGCATTGACTATCAGGATACCTTTTTGCTAGTAGCCATGCTAAAATCCATCCGTACATTGCTTGCTGTTGCAGCTTATTTTGATTATAAAATATGATAAATGGATATGAAAATGGCATTCTTAAATGGATACCTTGAGGAAGATATCTATATGGAACAGCCACTAGGTTTCACATCCAGTGATATTGATCATAAAGTATGCAAGTTACAAAGGTCAATATATGGACTTAAGCAAGCATCTCAGAGCTGTAATACTCGTTTCAATGATGTGATCAAATTATTTGATTTCATCAAGAATGAGAAGGAACCATGTATTTTTAAAAGGGTTAGTGGGAGCGCTATTGTCTTTCTCATATTGTACATGGATGATATCCTTCTTATATAAAAATGATATTTTCATATTGACCATAGTTAAAATATGGTTATCAAAAGAATTCTCCATGAAAGACCTAGGAAAAGCATCCTTTATTCTAAGAATTAAGATCTATAGAGATAGACTGAATAGGATGCTAGGTCTTTCACAGAAAATGTATATAGAGAAAGTGCTAAAGAGGTTTAGCATGGAAAACTCTAAGAGGGGATTAGTACCCTTCAGACATGGCATTCATCTCTCCAAGAAAATATGTCTCAACACACCTGAGAAGATTGAATGCATGAGCAAGATCCTTTATGCTTCAGCAATAGGGAGTCTCATGTATGCCATGTTATGTATACGACCTGATATAGCCCATGCTGTGAGTGTCATGAGCAGATATCAATCAAATCCAGATGAAGAACATTGGGCTTCTATGAAATGTATTCTTAAGTACTTAAGAAGAACTAAGGATATGATATTGATCTTTGGTAATGGAGAACTTCAAGTCTAGGGATATATAGACTCGGATTTTATGTTCGATATAGATGATCGAAAGTTGACATTTGCGAGTCTGTTTGTGTATAATGGTGGTGTTGTCAGTTGAAAGAGTTTCAAGTAGACAGTGATAGCAGATTCCACCATGGAAGTAGAGTACATTGCTGTGTCAGAAGCTACAAAGGAGGCATTCTGGTACAAGAAGTTTGCCTAGAGATCGAAGTGATGCCAGCGGATGCCATTCCTCTATATTGCGACAATAATGATGTCATAGCCCTTGCTAAGGAGCTGAGGTCTCATAAAAAATTCAAGCACATTGAGCGGCGATACCACCTCATCCGTGATTACCTTGAGAAAGATTATATCAAGGTCAAGAAAGTCGACTCCACAGACAATGCGGTAGACCCACTTACAAAGTCGTTGGGCTAGCAAAAGATCAAAGACCACTTTAAGAAGATGGGACTTAGATTTATAGCCAATTGGCTTTAGGTCAAGTGAAGTTTGTTAGATAGGTGTGCCCTAGAAGCTAGATTAGCTGATACTTGTAATACACTTCTAAGGTCAAAATTATAATTTTGATAATAAATAATAAAATAAATTATTTTCTATCACAGTGTATATTTGAAAATGTCTGTGATACATCTCTTAAGTTAATGGTAATGATAGTTCATATTTTCAATAGTAGAAAATTTAAGACATGAATTTTCATTATTAACTCATAAAATGCTCTCGACCATAGGATCATCATGATCATGGTGATTGATCCGGAAGGTTGGTATATGATCACTTCTTTTGGATAGATGAGTCTTGAGTCTATGATGTAGAGATACCAGAGTGAGAGTATAGGTACTCGTTAGAGAATGAGGGCACTGAGTGTGACCACCTCGAGTAGTCATGAGGAAGTCTACTTTCTCATCGATGACTGGCTCGAAGCTGTAGTGGTGTGTCTGGTTCTTTGATCTAATGTGTATCGACAATTCACCTTGAGGGTGTTATAGTTTGACTACACTGTAACTCGGTCTCCTAGTCATTCGGAATCCTGAGGTATATGTTGGCTATAGCATGTTCATTGTAGGAATTGGATTGCATCAATAGAGGATGTATCTACCTCGGTAGATGAGGAGCAGCCCTATGATGATCATGAGAATTAAGTCTATAAGCCTATGGCCATGGCAGAGTGAAATAATAGAAAGAGTTTCTATTAGGGTTTTCAAATTGGACTTAAATCGAATGATTAATTCATATGACGAAAGTTAGGATTTGACGAGGTTACCTTAACCCTAATCCGATCGGAGCTCAAGATAGAGAAACTAAATCACATAGGTAACTACATCAAGAGGTTTGCTTTCAATTCTGATAGGTTACCACCATATGCTACTAGGTGTCACTAGTGGATTTTGGGAGCAATTAGAATAATTTGGATGATCGATCATACTAGTTATCTGAATCAGAAAAGTTCTAATCCATTAGAAGGTGTTTCGATGATGTCGATGATAGGGATTACGACATATCCCATTATCATATGGAATTGAATCTAACTGGATCACACAAATAAGGGATTGGATTTGGAAATCATCAGTTGGACTAATCCAGTTCAATTGATTTGAATAAGATTCAATTAGGTTCAAGAAAATCGTGCTAGCACACGATTGAGCCTAATGTTCTCCTTTAACAATCATTAAAACTTATCTCGACTAAGCCAAATGTATTTGGTCTCACTCAAGAATCTTTACTTGGTCTGACTAGAGCTTGTCCAGGTCAGAAAAGGGTTGTCTTAATTTATGAGATAAATTTGAGACAATACCTACTATTTTTCATCACCTGTTAAATCTTATCTTCGGACATTGGTCAAATATTGACCCTGGACACTTAGACATCTGCCCATGTGTCATGCACCCATAGGAAAGAACCTGGGGCTTATCCCCCTTCTAAAAAGTAGATAGAAGGGGGGGGTGCATGCCTAGGGAGGCATGCGCCCCATGAGGATAAGAGTTCGAGTCCCATAGAGATGGGACTCCAGTTGCTTCAGAGAATCAAACTAGATGGCGCCAGGAAGACTTATTTGACCTAGTCTTGGCACCATCTAAGGAGAGTTTTGAGGGACTCTAATCTAATTAGATCAGATGATGTCATCCCACCAATCAAATTTAGATCTGATTTCATAAAGGGCCGTGATTGGCCATGATGATGTGGCACTATATGGCGCAATAGGGTCTATATAAACCCTATCTATGCTTAGAATTTAGTTCTTCTGACTTTAGCCTACACCACAAAGCTTCTCTCCCTCCCTCATGCCACCCTCTGGTGCTCTCTCTCCTCTCCATTCTTAAGAGGTTTTGGGCACGAGTTAGGTGCGATCCAAGAAAGTGAAAGACAACAGGAAAGGAAGAAGGCAGCACTGCTGTAAGAGACAACGGCTGTTCTTCAAAAGCTATTTTGAAGATCTTTAAGATCAGATCTAGATCTAATTTTTGGAGGATAGATTGAGAAGAAAAAGATCTTCAGATCCTACCTGAGTGGATAGCAGTAGAGGTCAGGCTCTTGCATGGCTACATCCAGAACCTCAGGCAAATATTGGGATCATCACAGGATAATTGGATTACCCAAAATAAAGATATAATTAAATTAGATTTAATTTTTATTTTAATTTTATTTTATCAAATCAATAAGATCAGATCTGAAGAGTCTCAGATCTGATTAGGATCTTAGATGAAAATTTTTGAAATATCTCTCTTGATCCAATCAGATCTGAACGAATCTGATCCGAAAAATAAGATTTTTTTCTTCACCTGTGGCATATGGTTATCGTATAATTCATCCTCTTGATCTTGATGCTCAAAAGATGATCTAGGATTTGCTGCCAATTCTAAAAATTAATTCATATTATATTTTAAAATTCAGTGTCCATCACATGGACCATCCTGGCCGAGGGTTTGCTATATTGAAATATAGTGATGCACTTGCTCCAACACTTAGAGGGGTTAATCCCATCTTGACATACACACCGACTTCATAAGTACTTGACTGCATCCATCAGCCTTCCATCACTGAATTAGAAATTTAGATAGTCCGTACCTAAGTATAGTGAGTTGCTTGCAAGTTACCACGGTGGTCTCAGGTCTAAGGGACACGTATACCATATCTTTCATGAGTAACTCTTGATAGTAGAGAGCTCTGCAATTAGGTCACGTTCAGTGAAATATACTCTTACACTTCACCTGCATGCCATAACTGTATCTTCATACTTCTTGGTTAAGAGGATAACTAATACTTATGGCACACAACGACCTACACTCGATACATTGTCGTCCTGAGTAACAACGTAACATTTGGTCACGAACTAATTTAAGGACTAAATGATAAAACCTCCTTTATCGAGTCTAAATAATCTTAAGGACTTCATCACAAAAGAGTTCATTACAGAAAGATGCACAAAGTGATGAAAAAATAAAAATAATAATTTTATTTATTAATAATTTAACTATAATTATATTTAGCTCAACCATCTACAATCTAGATGATTGGCTTTAGGATATAATTTCCAACAACTCCCACTTAGACTAAAGCCACTTAGAACAGTATCGAATACCCATCTTTCATTTGTGATTATCAAACTCTTTGATTCCTAAAGCTTTAGTAAAGGGGTGGCCATGTTCTCCTTTCCATCGATCTTCTGAAGCTCGACGTCATCTCGCTCCATGATTTCTTGTACAAGATGGTAGCGACGTAGAATATGTTTGGTACGCTGATGTGCCTTCGACTCCTTTGTTTGAGCTATGGCTCCAGTGCTATCACAGTATAGCAGAATCGGACCATCTAAGGAGGATGCCACTCTCAGCTCAATGATGAACTTTCACAACCATACAGCTTCTTTTGCAGTATTAGATGCCGCGACATACTCCGCCTCGCACACAGAATTGGCTATAGTGTACTGCTTGGAACTCTTCCAGCAGATCACTTAACCATTTAGGATAAACACAAAATCTGAAACTTTTGCTATCATCATGATTTGACTAAAAACTAGAATCAGTATATCCCATAAGTTTCAAGTCAGTATCTCTAAAGATGAGCCATTGGTTCTTGGTATTTCTCAAATATTTCAGGATTGTCTTCACAACCTTTCAGTGATTCTCACCTGGGTCAGACTGGTATCTGCTCACTATCCCTAGTGAGTATGCCATGTCTGGTCTCGTACACATCATGGCGTATATAATAGAACTCACTTCTAAAGCATATGATATTCTACTCATATGCTCTCTTTCTTGAGTGTAAGCTCAGAAGTGACACTCCCAAGTCTTGAAAATATGAGAAGACAAGTCATGAAAAGATGGAAGCAAGCTACAAGAAGAATCAGTCTCAATAGTATAGCTCAAAAATTGGGCTGGCTCACTCTGAGACTGAGCCGGCTCAATTGAAAATTGGGTTGGCTCAATCTCGGACTGGGTTGGCTAGATCTTAAAGAAAAATTCAGATAGAAAGCAGCATTTTTGGACTATTGGAATGGTACACAATTGGGTTGGCTCAGTCTGGGACTGAGTCGATCTAGTCGTAGGTTAGTTGACTCAATCTGAAACTACGCTGACTCAATTTTTGCGGATTATTATTTTATGTATGTGGGTTGTTTGGGTTTGAAAAGTTTTTCTATGAGCTTGGGCTTGACCTTTTGTAAAGTATATATGTTAGAAATAGGTCAAGATTGTAAGAGTATTGAAATATACTGAATAAAAGCTCTTTTCTTTCGAAAATCTCTTCTTCTCTATTTCTTGATTTATTTGATCATGCTTCCACAGAGATCTCTAAGAAGTACTTTCTTATTACTTGGCTAATTACCGATGGCTACGTCGATCCATGTGGGAAGAGTGCATATTCTCAATATTTAGTATTAGAGCGGTGTTGCGTGGAAGAAAGGAAGACACCTAGGATTTATTACATCCAGGATCTGTTGCATCAGGTTTTATCCTAAAAACTTCTAGTTTGCTTCGTGGTTGTCTCTAGATTGAGGTCGAGATTATTTACATAGAGGAATGATGATACAAAAGTTTGGAAAGAGGATCTAGGACTAGTTAGATCTTCTATGAAGGATAGTTTTGCTGGTGTGTGTGATCGTGAAGGGTGTTAAAGATCTGTTCTTGACTTATTTGAAGTCATGGGATCAAGTGGATTCAAGATGGATTTTGAGAAGTTCGACGGCAAGAAAAACTTTACCCTTTAGCAGCAAAGAGTAAAGAACTTGTTGGTTCAGTAGAGGATCTACAAGGTCTTGATAAAAGAAAGGTCGAAAAAGATCAGTGCTGAGGATTGGGAAGAGTTGGATAAAATTGCTTTTAGCATAATCTAGATGTACTTGGCCAATCAGGTTTTGCCCGAGGTTTGCACAGAGACTACGGAAAAGGAGCTCTGCGAGAGACTGGAGAACACATACATGGGGAAGAATATGACGAACAAGTTATGGTTGAAGAAATAGCTGTATAGTCTGAGGATGCCCGAAGGCGAAGATCTTGTTGCACATATCCAAAGGTTCAATCAGGTGTGTTCTGAGGTGATGAGTTTGGATGTGAAGATCGATAAGGAGGATCGGGCATTGCTGCTATTATGTTCTCTCCCAGGTTCGTATGATGGTCTCATAACAACTTTAGTTTATGGAAAGAAGATCCTAAACTATGAAGAGATTGTTGGTGTGCTCAGATCAAATGAGCAAAGGGAGAAGATCTGCAAGGGAGATCTTAAGTCTGAGATCTTGGCTGTGAATAAAAGATAGGAAAGACCAAAGAAGAAGACAAGAGAAAAATCCAAGGGCAGGTCAAAGTCTCGCGATCAGAGGAAGATGACATCGAAACATTATAAATGTCATCAGCCCGGACACCTAAGGAGAGATTGTCTCCTTTTAAGATTAGAAAAAGAAAAGACCAGCAAGGAAGATGATATAGCTTCTATGAGCAGTGGAGAAGATCTGCTAGTTGTATCAGATGGATCCAAAGAGTGCGATACTATGTGGATATTAGATTCAGCATGCTCGCACCACTATACTTCTCATCGAGAGTGGTTTGCTACTTACCAGAAGATCGATGGTAGAAGTGTCAGCCTTAGAGATGATCATCCATGCAAAGTAGCTGGAATTGGCTTTATCAGGGTGAGGTGACAATGGAATCATTCGTACATTATCAAATGTTAGGCATGTACCAGAGTTGAAAAAGAATTTAATTTCTTTGGACTACTTGGAGGAGCAGGATTATGCTTTTAGTAGCCAGGCTGGGAGTGGATGTCTGAAAATTTTCAAGAAAGCTTTGGTGGTGATGAGAGGTAGAAGACTGAGCAATGATCTTTATAGAATGGAAGGCTCAGTGGTAAATGATAGTGCAGAGGTGCTAGCAGCGACACAGGAGGAGCAGACTTTATATCGACTGTGGCACTATCGGATGGGTCATATGAGTGGTTGTGGGCTCATAGAACTAAGCAGAAGAGGTATGATCCCAACCTTGAAGAAGGAGGGCATAGATCTTTGTGAGCCATGTAAACAACATAGGGTGAAGTTTGCTAGAAGTACCAAGCACAGCGAGAGAGTGCTGGATTTAGTGCACTCGAATGTGTGGAGACCAGCTCCTGTATCAACTAGAGGTGGGGCAAAATACTTTATTACTTTCATTGATAATTTCTCAAGAAAGCTATGGAATTATCTGATCAGAGAAAAATCAGAGGTGTTTGTTCGGTTCAGAGCCTGGAGAGCTAAAGTAGAGGAGTCAGAAAGACAGGTAAAGTTGTTAGATATATGTGCCCTAGAAGCCAGAATTTGCTGACACTTGTAATACACTTCTAGGGGCAAAATTATAATTTTGACTATAATTAATGAAATGGGTTATTTTCTATCACACCTGTGTATTTAGTGTCTGTGATACATCCTTTGAGTTAATGATAATGATAATTCATATTTTCAAGAGTTGAAAATTTAAGACATGAATAATCATTATTAACTCATAAACAGCTCCCGACCATAGGATCATCACGAGGATGGTGATTGATCCGGAAGGTTGGTGTACGATCGCTTCTCTTTAGTAGATGAGTCTTGAGTCTACGGTGTGGAGACACTGGAGCGAGAGTATAGGTACTCGTTAGAGAACGAGGGCACTGAGCGTGACCACCTCGAGTAGTCATTAGGGAGTCTACCTTCTCGTCAATGACTGACTCGATGCTGCAGTAGTGTGTCTGGTTCTTTGACCTGAGATGCATCGGCAGTTCACCTTGAGGGTGTTATAGTTTGACTACACCATTACTCGGTCTCCTAGCCATATGGAACCCTGAGGTGTATGTTGGCTATAGCATGTTCATTGTAGGAACTGGATTGCATCAAGATGGAATCTATCTACCTCGGTGGTAGAGGAGTAGCCCTATGATGATCATGAGAATCAAGTCCAGAAATCCATGGCCATGGTAGAGTGAAATAATAGAAAGAGTTTCTATTTAGATTTTCACATTGGACTCGAATCGAATGATTACATCATATGACAGAGACTAGGGTTTGACGAGTTCACCTTAACCCTAATCTGATCGGGGCTCAAGATAGAAGAACTGAATCACATAGGTAGCTGCACCAAGAGGTTCGCATTCAGCTCTGATGGGTTGCCACCATATACTGCTAGGTGTCACTGGTGGATTTTGGGAGCAATTAGAATGATTTAGATGATCGATCATTCTAGCTGTTCGAATCAGAAGAGTTCTGATCCATCGAAAGGAGTTTCGATGATGTCTATGATAGAGATCATGACATATCCCATTACCATACAGAACTGAACCTAACTGGGTCACACAAACAAGGGTTTGAATCTGGTGATCATTCAATTGAACTGATCTAGTTCAATTGATCTGAATGAGATTCAATTAGGTTCAAGGAAATCGTGCTAGCACTCGATTGAACCTAACGTTCTTCTTTTACTATCATAAATAAGTTGTCCTGACTGAGCCAAAGGAGTTTGTGCTCAATCAGAGGCCTTCATATGGTCTGACTGGAGGTTGTCCAAGTCAGAATAGGTTGTCTTATTTGTAAGACATTACCTGCCATTTTTGGTCACCTGCCATTTCTTATTCTTTGACTTTGGTCAAAAGTCTACCTTTGACTGGTCAAACGTTGACCATTCACCCTTTGACTTTTGACCACATGTCATGCACCTATTGGAGAGCTGGTGGGGGCCTGTCCCCCTGCCAGAACCTGGCAAGGAGAAGGGCGCACGCCAAGGGTGGCGTGAGCCCAAGTAGGAGGCGCCTAGGAGTCCTTGTTGGACAAGGACTCCACCTCCCTTTTGGATTCCAATCAGAGTTCTACTAAGAATCCAGTTTGACTGGTCTTAGGCACCCTCTAAGGAGGAATCCAGGGGTCTCTATTCCAACCAATCAGATTTAGATCTGATTTCACAAAGGGTTGTGATTGGTTGAGAGGAAGAGGAGTTGGATCACAAGAGGTCTATAAATAAGACCCTGCGCCCAACCCTAATTCTAATGCAATTCAATAGAGATTTCCCACGCCCCAAGGCTGCCTCTCCCCTCCTTCTCCATGCCATAGTCTCTTCTCCCCTTGCTCTCCACGTCCAAAAGTGTTTTGGATTTAGATTGGTGCGATTCAGATCAAGGAAAGGCGATCAAAAGCAAGAAGGCTGCGCTGCTGCAAAAGGACGACTGCAGATCTTCAAAAGAGTTTTGAAGATCCTCCAGATCAGATCCAGATCTGATTTTTGGAGGTGTGATAGAGAAGAAGAGGATCTCCAGATCCAACCCGAGTGGATACCGGTAGAGGCCAGGCGCTTGCGTGGCTAGATCCAGAACCTTCCGCTGCAATCAGGATCATCTACAGGGTAATAGGATTACCCAAATCAGGTAAATTAAATTTTGATTTAATTTATCTTATTTTATTTTATTTATTAAAATAATAATAATCAGATCTGAAACATATCAAGATCTGATTGAGATCAAGAGAAAATTTTTGAAATATATCTCTTGATCTAATCAGATCTGGACGAACCTGGACCGGGAAATTAGGATTTCCCTTCAAAAGTATCTGAGGTTGGACAATGGAGGAGAGTATAATAGCCTAGAGTTTAGGAGGTACTGTGAGAAAAATGGCATAAAATACCATTATACGGTGAGGATGACTCCCCAGTAGATTGGTGTCATGGAGAGGATGAACCAAACATTGATCAAGAAGGCACGAAGTTTGAGGTTGTAGACATCACTCTCAAAGTTCTTTTGGGGTGATGCTCTAACTTTTTCTTGTGAACAAGCCCCCTCATTATAAGCTAAATGGAGGCATTCCAGAAGAAGTCTAGAGTGGGAAGAAGATGGAGCTTGGCCATCTGAAATTCTTCAGTTGCACAACCTATGCACATGTGGAGGTAACTGAGAGGTGCAAATTGGATCTAAAATCTCAAAATATGACATTCATAGGGTATCCATAAAGAGTCAAGGGATACCTGCTGTGGGACTCTCAGGCACAAAAGTCAGTGATCAATAGGAAAGTTATCTTTGATGAGAAAAGCATCTTGAGGAGGTCTGGGATAGATGGAACTGGAAAAACAAAGGTGAACAGCGATGGCCAGTCAGAGAATGATGGCATGCAGGTTTCATCCACTTACAGGAGTGTTCCCATTGAGGTGGAGCTGGGCATATTGTCTTAGATTGAAAATCAGCATGAAGGGCTGGCAGTTCAGACAGATGTGCAGAAGCAGCCACAGACATCAGGCAGAGATGTGCCAGTAGAAGTGGCTTTGCACAAGTCCCAGCGTACTATTAGGAGATCGATCAGATATGGTACTAATGAGGTTATCTTCTATGCACTCATCACTATTAATGAAGATCCAGAGAATTATGCAGAGGCCATGGAGAGTGAGGATCATGATTCATGGATGCAGGCCATGATGGAGGAGATGGAATCACTTGAGAAGAATCAGACATGGTAGCTGGTGGATCTTCTAGAGGGTGCTCGACCTATTGACTCAAAGTGGGTGTTTACAAAGAAAGAAGTACCTTCAGAACAAGGAGGAGTCAGATTCAAAGCAAGGCTGGTAGCAAAGGGATACTCATAAAGGGAAGGGATTGACTACACAGAAATTTTCTCTATTATGGTGCGT
Organism: Cocos nucifera; assembly: GCA_006176705.1. Classification (NCBI taxonomy): domain Eukaryota; kingdom Viridiplantae; phylum Streptophyta; class Magnoliopsida; order Arecales; family Arecaceae; genus Cocos; species Cocos nucifera. The sequence goes on along the minus strand of QRFJ01004721.1, from coordinate 106,767 downwards.
CATACATCTATTTGAGTTTTGCTGTCATTGGTGGCACAGCATAACATGAAATTGGAATAGATGGATGTGAAGATGGCCTTCCTTCATGAGACTTTGGAGGGAAGAATCTACATGAAGTAGCCAGATTGTTTCATGGAGATGGAACGAAAAGAAAAGGTATGTTTACACAAGAAGTCTTTGTATGGCTTGAAATAATCTCCTCGTTAGTGGTATCAAAGGTTTGATAGCTTTATCTTGAGCTTGGGTGTTAGCAGATGTGAACATGATTATTGTATCTACGTCAAGGATGTAGATGAGGAGGATGTCCTATACCTTCTATTATATGTAGATGATATGCTCATAGCCAGTAGAAGCATGGATGTTATGAAAAGGTTAAAAAGGACATTATCATCTGAATTTGAGATGAAAGATTTGGATCCAGTTGAGAAAATCCTTGGAATGGTGATTTGCAGAGATAAATGCAAAGGAGTGCTCCATTTATCATAAGAAAAGTATGTCCAAAAAGTTCTAGAGAGGTTTGGAATGGAGAAGGAAAAATCTGTAGAGACGCCATTGTCGAGCCATATGTCTCTCCCCAAGTTACAATGCCCCCAATCAGAAGAGGAGAGAGAGTACATGGAACGAATCTCTTATGCAAATGCTGTAGGCAGTATGATGTACACTATGGTGTGCTGTAGACTAGATATAGCACATACTGTGAGCATAGTTAGTAGATACATGGCTAACCCTGGGAAGGAACACTGGAAAGCATTGAAATGGATATTGAGATATCTACATAGAACAAGAGATTATGGTTTGGCATTTGGTGGGCAGTCAGGAGAATTTGGAGAATAATTTATGAAGATGTGTGAAGGTTCAGATCCTTTGGAAGGATTTGTTGATGCAAATTATGCTTGTGATCTTGATACAAGGAGGTTTACTACTGGATACCTCTTCTGCGTATATGGTGGACTGGTGTCTTGGAGATCAATCCTTCAGCCAATCACGGTCTTATCTACCATAGAGGTCGAATACATTGGGATAATGAAGGCTGCAAAGGAAGCCCTTTGGCTTAGGAGGTTGATTGATGAGTTAGGGGTGGAGCAGAGTAAGGTTACACTATTCAGTGATAGTAAGAGTGCTCTATTATTGGCACAGAACCCAGTCTATCATGCACGCACAAAGCATATAGACGTGAGGTACCACAGGATTAGAGAGCTGGTGGAGGAAGGTAAAGTGAAACTGATGAAGGTCCATACCAAGAAGAATCAATCTGATGCACTCATGAAGGTACTCCCCAGAGATAGCTTTCAGAGATGTATGGCATGGATGGGTCTGTTGAGAAGAGATGAGTTCACAAGGACTTGGAAGCATCAAGGTGGAGAATGTGAGCTTAGAAGTGGCACTCCCAAGTCTTGAAAATATGAGAAGATAGGTCATGAAAAGACGGGAGCGAGCCAAAAGAAGAATCAGTCTCAATAGTAAAGTTCAGAAACTAGGTCGACTCACTCTAAGACTGAGCCAGCTCAGTTGGAAACTGGGTCGACTTAGTCTAGGAGTGGGTCGGCTAGGTCTTAGAGGAAAATCTAGATAGAAAGTAGCATTTTTAAGCTGTTGGCACGGTACACAACTAGGTCGGCTCAGTCTGAGACTGAGCCGACCCAGTCATAGATTAGTCGGCTCAGTCTGAAATTGGACCAACTCAGTTTTTATGAGTTATTATTTTGTGTATGTAGGCTGTTTGGGTTTGGAAAATTTTTTTATGAGCTTAGGCTTGACCCTTTGTAAAGTACATATACTAGAAATAGATGAAGATTGTAAGAGTGCTGAAATATACTGAATAAAAGCTCTTTTCTTCAGAAAATCTTTTTTTCTCTTCTTCTTTATTTCTTAATTTATTTGATCATGCTTTTGCAGAGATCTCTAAGAAGTACTTTTTTGTTGCTTGGCTAATCACCGACGGTCACGCCGATCCATGTGGGAAGAGCGCATATTCCCAACATTGAGGAGTTGTCGGACAATCTCTCTTCAAGAGCAAAATTCCATGGCCTATCGAGAGATAACCCTTCTTGGAATTCACCATGCTGAACCTCTTCAGCACAGTATCAATGTATGTGGACTGGGATAATCTAAGCAACTTTTTAGATCTATCCCTATAGATCCTCATCCTCAGGATGTAGGAAGCTTCTCTAAGTCCATGGAAAATTGAGACGACAGCCAAACCTTTATTTTCTGTAATACAGGAATGTCATTTTTGATTAAGAGAATGTCATTAACATACAGTACAAGGAATACAACAATAGAACCATTTGTCCATTTATACACACAGGGTTCTTCTCCATTCTTAATGAAGCCATACGTTCTGATTACTTTATCAAAATGCATGTTCCAACTCCACGATGCCTGCTTCAATCCATAGATGGATCTTTGAAGCTTGCATACCATAGACTCATCTATGGATGTGAAATCCTCAGGCTATATCATATACATCTTTTTATTCAGCTCTCTATTTAGAAAAGCTATTTTCACATCCATTTGCCAGATCTCATAGTCTAGGTATGCTGCTATTGCAAACATGATCCGAATAGATTTGAGCATTGCCATTGAAAAAAATATCTCGTCATAGTCAATACCATAACGTTGACAATATTTCTTGACAAATAGATGGGCTTTATAGGTCTCCACCTTCTCATCTGTGCCCCATTTTCTTTTGAAAATCTACTTACACCCAATGGATTTTATCCTTTCAGGTGGATCAATTAGTATCCATACACTATTGACCTTCATGGACTCCATTTTGGATTTCATGGCTTTCAGCCACATATCAGAGTTGGACCTCTACATGGCATCCATGTAGGTGATTGGATCCTCGTCATTCTCATCGAGTTCGATAGGATCACCATTTTGGACCAAAAAATCACAGTATCTATCCGGTTGATGTGGTACTCTACTTGATCTTTTTGGTGCCATTTTAATAGACTCTAGATTTGATCTTATCAAATCTGATTTTGTAGGTTCACTAGAATGTGTCGGTTCTTCCACCTATTGAACTTCATTAAGTTTAATATTAGAGGCAGCTGTTCGTTCACTAAGGAACTTCTTTTCTAAAAAGACTGCTCTATTGCTGACGAATATCTTTTGTTCTTCAGCAAGGTAGAAGTAATAACTCCTAGTTTCCTTGGGATACCCTATGAACAAGCATTTATTGGACCTAGGTCCAAGCTTTTCTGACTGCAAATATTTAACATAAGTCGGACATCTCCAAATCCTAAAGTGAGAGTGTGTCGGCTTACACTCAGTCCATATCTCATATGGAGTCTTTGCAACAGACTTGCTCAGAATATTATTCAAAATAAAATAGGTAGTTTCTAGTGCATAACCCCAAAATGAAATCGACAGACTTGTAAACTCCATCATGGACCGAACCATGTCCAATAGGATTTGATTCATCCTTTCAGATACACCATTATGCTATGATATTTTAGGAGGGGTCCATTGTAAGAGAATCCTATTCTCTCCTAGATATGTCAAAAACTCATTAGAAAGGTATTCACTTCCTCGATCAGATCAAAGAGTTTTAATACTCTTTTCAAGTTATTTTTCTACCTTATTTCGATATCGTTTGAACATTTCAAACGAATCGAATTTATTCTTCATAAGATAGACGTACCCATACCTAGATAGGTTGTCAGTAAATGTAATAAAGTAATAAAACCCACCTCTAGTATATGTGTTCATAGGTCCACATACATTAGTATGTACTAGACCTAGAAGCTCAGTGGCCCGCTCACCCTTTCTAGTAAAAGATGATTTGGTCATCTTACCAAGAAGATAGGATTCATAGATATTTAATAATTCATAATCATCAATGTCAAGGATATGCTCCTTGATTAACCTGTTAATCCCATTCTTGTTTATATGACCGAGCCTATAGTACCAAAGATAAGCATTAGTGACATTATCTAGTTTTGTTTGTTTATTCGATGTGTACATTACACTAATAGGCTATGATAAAATATAAATATTATTTTTTAATTATTCTTATATTATTATGACATCATTCATAATAATATTGCAATAATATTTTTTTATTGATAAACTATAACCATCTTGGGCCAAAAGCCCAACGGATATTATGTTCATCATAAAAGATGGACAATAGTGATAGTCACTTAAAATGACACTATTATTTTTGAAAAATAGCTTAAGAGTTCTCAATGCTAGGACTGGTACTTGAGTTCCATCCCCAACATTAAGAAATCTATCATCATTCTCAAATTTTTTACTAATTTGAAGTCCATGCAATGAATTACATATGTGAATCGGACTCCCATGATCTAACTGATGTGTTGCATTTTTATAGTAATTATAATTATTAGTTTTAATGATTTTGATGAAATTGGTATAATAATTAACTAAATAAATGTAAGAATCTGATATATTTTATGTCAATTATAGGTAATTGAGCTAGGTCACACCTAATTGATCTTAACCATGTTTTAAAGGTCAAAATTAAGTGAAATTGGTTGAGTCCAATTCAGTAGGGTCTGTCATCCGGAGTCATCAGGGTCGTGCATCAAAATCAGAGTTCATCTCGAAGTAGAATAACCAAATCAAGATATCAATGGACCTCACACCTCATTTGTTTTGGCATCATCAGCCAAGTAAAGAAATCAAAGGTACGAAAACAAATCAAGCAGTTAATCTCTCTCATCTGGTCAACCAATCTAAATTTTAGATACTTTGGCATGAGGATTCCTAAAAGGCAAGCTATAGGACTCCAAATTGAGCAAGACCAAATCCTACAGAATTCTAAGAGAAGCAAGAAAGGAACATAATTTACAAAATTAAATTTGGATTCCACATGAGGTGGCTACAGTAGGTTGAAGTTGGTAACAATGTTGGACATAATGAGAAACACCTAATACACCCAATTCTTCCTAGTTTTTCTTGGCACAGAGATCCAATATGGCAACTAATTTTTGGTGACAAGGAGCTATCTTGTAAAGAATTAAATTAAAAAAAAAAATAGAATCCAAGCTAATTCTGCATGAGGAGCAAACTTGGAAAGAATTGGGACCAATTCTTAAAAAACCTGATTTGGACAGCTGAAACCTTACTTTATTTTGGAGATTTTGTGGATCCAGGAAGGCTGAAGAAGGAAGGAATCCTTCTCCTCTAATTAACCATGCCTTCTTTCCTTCTTTTACCATGGAAATCAGAATAAAATCAAAAAAATTGGGCAGCATAAGGAGTAGATGGCTGGTGGTTGCTTGAAGCTTATCTAAAGGAGGAGAGATTCTATACCAAATAAAAAGAATTATACATAGAATAAAATCATGGAGAAAATACCACCTTAAGTCTAGCCCTAGCCCTATTTAAGGAACCTAAAATACATTCAAAAAAAAAAGAGAAAGAAAAAAAAATCATCTTTGAAAGCTGGAAATCAAGCAAGGAGAGTTTGGAGCATCTGGAAGATTTGAAGAGAGGATTCATTCGGCTCTACAGTTCCTTCAGAGTTTTTAATTCTTTTCCTTGTCTACTTTGAATTTATTTTCTAGAACTCATTGTTAGGATGATTTTAGATTTTTATTCAAATAAACTTGAGTTTGATTTTGATATGACGAAAAGCTAAATTTCTAGCTAGGATACTTGATGTAACTTGGATTCGATTTCAATTCCAAATCTTGTATTAATTTTTTTTGTTAATGCAATTGCTTATTATTTGCACTTAATGCTTTTAAGTATTATTATCTTTGGTACTTGATTGATTTTGATTTATAATTGGTACTGGAAAGGAAGATTATAAATTAGAGTTAATAATAAGCATCATAGGAATAATAATTGGAGCAGGAGTAGAAGATTGACCCGTGGGATCTTGGGAATAATCACAGTACTTAATGAACTAATTAAAATCTATTTTACTATTGGAAAATAGATTATAGATTTTAATTAGTATTTTTAATAAGTCTTGAGAGAGATTATTAAATAATTTAGGATTATTGATCCTTACATTAATAATTAAATTTGGATTATCAATCAGAATACCTAAAATTGATAATTGGTCCAAGTGAAATTAAATATATCCTAGTGCTTTATCAATCAAATTTTGATTTAGTTTTCATTGAGTTCTTTAGAGTTAATTTTAGCTTTAGTTTTCATTGTCATTCAGTTTCGATTGTTCAGATATTAGTGGAATCAGCATTCATTTTTGATAATTAAACTCAGTCCTCGTGGGAATGATTATTCATCATTGTATTACTCGAGCAATTTCGTGTACTTAAGAAATAGGCTATTAAGTTTTTAGCATCATTGCCGAAAAATGAAGCTTTAATATCAAGAATAGTTGATTTTACTAGTAATCTAATATTTTCTTTATTATTTTTTGAATATTTAAAAAAAATTATATACTTTACTGCTTTTCAATTTTTATTTCTTGCTTTAAATTTTTTATGTATGGTAGATCTCTATGCTTTCTAGCTAGATTATCTTAATTGCATGGTTTAATAATTATTTTATTTTGTATAATTAACTTACTGCTTATTATTTTTAGATATTTCTTATTTTTTATAGTTTAAAATAATTTACTACTTTTTATAGCTTAGTGATTTTTTTTAGACTTAATCAGTTAAACTTACTTTTTTGCAAAATCTAAAAAAAATAATATAAAAATAAAAAAATAAAAAAAATAAATCAATTAAAAAATAATAAAAAAAATACTGACATTTCATAATACTTAACTAATATAGCATAACCAAAAATATTTTTTTTAAAAAAATTTAACTTGATTGGACATCTTGTTTCTTTGCATTGCATCTCCATAATTAACTTTAAGGGCACTTAACCCATTAATCATATAAGATGGGGATTTGATCACCCTTCCTTAGCCAAAAAATTACATCTTTCATCCTACATAACTTAGACCTTAATCTAAAATCAATTAGATGTTGGGCCTAGGACATTCGAGCTCAATAGGACAAGAAAGTCCTAGAGTTGGATCGGATTCGGATTGATTAGCTGCTCGGTGTCTAAAGCAAGTGGTTTAAGAAGGTGGTTTGCAATTGATTCCATTGTCTGATCTGGCCAATTCAGTTGGTGTCTAAGAAAAGCAACAAGCAAAAAACCTTCCATATCTTATACTTACTTGGCCGAGAGAGTTAGTCAATTTTGGGCTTGGAGTGCTTGAAGATGGTCTTGGAACAGTTAGTAGCAGCCTAGATCTAGGTTAATCCCAAGATAGATAGTCTATTTTGTGCTAACTTATTAGCCATTAAAATTTAAATCTAATTAAAACACTCTTCTCTGGGAAAAGAGAATAATCTTTCAAAATTACAACTTGGAAAAGAGAATCGGATCGACTTGTGAGAATTGAATCAAACCCTATTTCAAGTCAAAAAATTGATCGCACCTATAGACAAAATAGAAAAGCCATTAGAGAAGAGAAGGAATCTGAGGCAAAAGTAGAAATGGCTGAAGATACAAGGAGAGAAGTTGTTGTAGTAGGTAATAATGAGGTTGTTAGAGAGGCAAACCCTAGGGCATTGTGGGATTATGCCATGCCTATCGTGAATGGAGCTTCATCTAGCATCACAAGGCCACCCCTGTGCAGGCAAACAACTTCGAGATCAAGCCTGCTTTGATCCAAATGATCCAAACAGTAGTTCAGTTTGGAGGATTGCCCAATGATGATCCTAATGTGCACATTGCAAACTTCTTGGAGATATGTGATACCCTTAAGCAGAATGGAGTATCAAATGATGCAATTCGGCTAAGATCGTTCCGTTTTCACTTTGGGACAAGGCTAGAGCATGGTTACAGTCTCTTCCTACTAGCTCGATCACCACATGGAATGACTTAGCATAAAATTTTTTGGCAAAATTCTTTCCACCTGCTAAGACTACCAAATTGAGGACCGATATCCAAACCTTCATGCAATTCGATATGGAGACCTTATATGAAGCTTGGAAAAGGTTTAAGGATCTGCTTAGGAGGTGTCTACACCATGGGCTACCTAAATGGTTGGTTGTGCAAACCTTCTACAATGGATTGAATAACCATACTAAAATTAATATTGATGCTACTGCTGGAGGTTCATTGATGGGGAAGTCGCTTGATGAGGCCTATGATCTTTTGGAGGAAATGGCCAACAACAATTACCAATGGCCCAATGAGAGGAACATGACGAGGAGGCCTGCTAGGGTTCATGAGATAGATGCTATTACGGCACTCAATGTAAAGCTAGACACTATTTTCAAAAAAATTAGATCATTTATCTATTAATGCTGTTAATACTCGTGTGCAGACCTATGAGATGTGTACTGGACAACATGCTACTCGAGATTGCCCGATTGACAGCTCATTCATGCCTCTAGTACAAGAACAAGTATAATATGTGGCAAACCAAGGAAGGCAATAGAACAATCGATACTCAAACACCTATACACCTGCTTGGAAGAACTATCCAAACTTTTTCTGGGAAAATCAAGAGCAACAACAAAATTATCAAAATAGAGGACCACCTGATTTTCCACAGCAGGAAAAGAAGTCTAACCTGGAAGAATTGGTTGCAACTCTTACCAAGGCCACTACTGATTTCATGGGTGAAACTAAGGCAAACTTTCAAAACCAGCAAGCTGCCATTAAGAACTTGGAAGTATAAATGGGATAGTTGGCTAATATGGTAGCTAACAAAACTCAAGGATCATTGCCTAGCAATACTGAAACGAACCCGAAAGAGCATGTGAAGGCAATTACCTTAAGGAGTGGCAAACAACTTGGGGAACAACCAAGGAAAGAGCTTATTAAGGAGCAAGTAAAGGAACAAACTCAAGAAGAGACTATGATCGAAGAGAAGCTAAAAGAGAAAAAGAAAAAGCCAGTAAAGCCCTACATCCCACTAGTTCCTTTTCCTCAAAGGCTCAAGCAAAGTAAGGATGACAAGAACTTCCTAAAATTTTTGAAGGTTTTCAAGAAACTACAAATAAATATTCCATTTATTGAGGCATTAGCCTAGATGCTTAGCTATGTCAAATTCTTGAAGGATATCCTTTCCAAAAAGAGAAGGCTAGAGGACCACGAGATAGTCATGCTCACCGAAGAATGCAGTGCAATCATTCAGAACAAGTTGCCATCAAAACTAAAGGATCTAGGAAGTTTTACAATTCCATGCAATATTGGCAATATCGAATTCACTAAAGCATTATGCGATTTAGGTGCTAGCATTAACTTGATGCCATTATCTATTTTCATAAAGCTTGGAGTAGAGGATGTGAAACCGACCAGTATTTCATTACAACTAGCTGATCGATTGGTGACATATCCTAGAGGCATAGTGGAAGATGTGTTAGTCAAGGTAGACAAATTTATCTTTTTAGTGGATTTCATTATCTTGGATATGGAGGAAGATAGAGAGGTTCCTTTGATATTGGGGCATCCATTCCTTGCAACTAGCAAGGCACTTATAGATGTCCATGAGGGTAAGCTTATTTTAAGAGTGGGACAAGAAGAGGTAATTTTTAACATGCTCAATTCTTTTAAATATCCTCTTAAGAATAATGAGTGTTTTGGATTAGATGTGATTAATGAATTTGTTAGTGAAATAATTGACAATTCTGAATATGACTTGATTGATTATGTTGAAGAGAAAATTATTAAAAATAAATTTGAATAGTTAATTAAGCATGTTGATGTGTTAAATGATGTTGAGAAAATACAGGATTCAGTAGAAGCTAACCCAACCCCCAAGCTTGAGCCTAAGCAGCTCCCTTCTCACTTAAGATATGCATTCTTGGGAGACTCATCCATTTTTCCTGTCATTATATCTGCTCATTTGTTTGCTGAACAAGAAAAAAATAGTTGCATGTGTTGAGAAAGCATAAGAAAGCACTAGGCTGGTCTATTGATGATATTAAGGGGATTAGTCCTAGTATATTCATGCATAAAATTTTAATGGAAGATAACTACAAACCTTCAATTGAGCATCAACGTAGGTTAAATCCTAATATGAAGGAAGTAGTTAGAGATGAAGTAATGAAATTACTTGATGTAGGAATTATCTATCCTATTTCTGATAGTAGTTAGGTAAGCCCTGTTCAAGTAGTTCCTAAGAAAGGAGGGATGATTGTTATTACAAATGATAGAAATGAGCTGATACCCACTAGGATAGTTACTGGTTGGCGTGTGTATTGATTATAGAAAGTTAAACAAAGCCACATGCAAGGACCATTTTCCCTTGCCTTTATGCTTGAGAGATTGCCTGGATATCCCTTCTACTATTTCCTAGATGGTTATTTAGGATATTTTCAAATTCCTATTGCACCAGAGGATCTAGAAAAAACTACATTTACTTGTCCATATGGAACATTTGCATATAGAAGAATGCCATTTGGGTTATGTAATGCATATGTAATTTTTCAAAGGTGTATGATGTTTATATTCTCTGACATGGTTTAAAAATTCATTGAAATCTTTATGGATCATTTTTCAGTTTTTGGTCCTTCTTTTGATATGTGTTTGACTAACCTCTCCCAAGTTCTACAGTGTTGTGAAGAAACTAATCTTGTATTGAATTGGAAGAAGTGTTATTTTATGATGTAGGAAGGAGTAGTGTTATGATACAAGATTTCATCTAGAGGCATAGAAGTGGACAAAGCAAAGGTGGAGGTCGTTGAAAAATTACCACCACCAACATCTGTTAAAGGAGTGAGGAGTTTCTTAGGATATGCTGACTTCTATAGAAGATTTATAAAAGACTTCTCCAAAATTACCAAATCTCTTTATAATTTATTGATCAAGGATGTGCCTTTTAAATTTACTGATGAGTGTTTGGTTGTTTTTAATAAGTTAAAAAAAGAATTAATCTCAGCTCCCATCATCACTGCACCTGATTGGAATTTATCATTTGAACTTATGTGTGATGCAAGCGACTACGCTATAGGTGCAGTCTTGGGATAAAGAAAGAAAAACAGACTTTATGTGGTGTACTATGCGAGTCGGATACTAAATGATGCATAGTTGAACTATGCCACCATAGAGGAGTTGCTTGCTATTATTTTTGCTTTTGAAAAATTTAGACCATATCTTATAAGAGCAAAAACAATAGTTTATACTGACCACTCAGTAATTAAATATTTACTTGAAAAAAAGATGCAAAATCAAGACTACTTCATTGGGTGCTCTTATTGTAGGAATTTAACTTGCAGATTAGGGACAAGAAAGGAGCAAAAAATCTTGTAGTAGACCAATTGTCTCGGTTAGAATTAGGTAAAAAAATTGAAGACACTGAAGTACTCATTAACGAGTCATTTCTTGATGAGCAGTTATTTGCATTACTCACATCTAGCACACCCTGGTATGCTGATATTGTTAATTTTAAGGCATGTAATATTATTCATCCTAAATTTAATTACCAGTAGAAAAAGAAATTTTTATATGATGCAAAATATTATTTTTGGGAGGATCCATATTTATATAAGTATTGTTCAGATCATCTTATTAGGAAATATATTCCTGATGATGAAATTAAATATTTTAAAACACTACCATTCATTAGAGTGTGGGGGCCATTTTGGACCCAGCAAAACAACTGCTAAGATATTACAGTATGATTTTTATTGGCCTAACCTATTTAAAGATACTATTGCTTTTGTTTCTTTTTGTGACCGATGTCAAAGAACTAAAAATATTTCTTTTAGATAGGAAATGCCACTAACTAATATCCTTGAGGTAGAGCTATTTGATGTGTGGGGATTAGATTTTATGGGATCTTTTCCACCTTCTCATTCAAATCAATACATCTTGGTGGCGGTGGACTATGTATCCAAATGGGTCGAGGCAGTAGCACTTTTCTTTAATGATGCCAAGAGTGTGCTCAAGTTCTTAAAGAAAAACATATTCACACACTTTGGTGTTCCAAGGGCTATCATCATGGATGGAGGTAAGCATTTCTATAATCATTATTGGATTCTCTACTTACAAAATATGGTGTTACTCATCATATAGGTACACCATATCATCCCCAAATAAGTGGACAAGTAGAGATCTCTAAGCATGAAATTAAAAGGATATTAGAAACTACTATCAACTCATCGAGAAAGAACTGGTCCCTAAAATTAGATGCATCATCGGCATATAGAATAGCATTCAAAACACTAATTGGGATATCCCCGTATCGTCTAGTTTATGAAAAAGCATGCCACTTACCTGTGGAGCTGGAGCATCGAGCTTATTGGACAACTAGGTTGCTAAATTTTAATATGAAAGCTGTTGTGGAGAAAAGGTTATTACAACTTAATGAACTTGATGAATTCCACCTCCATGCATATGAAAATGCAAGAATTTACAAGGAGAGAACGAAAAAATGGCATGACAAACATATTATGAGGCATGAATTCCAAGTAGGACAAAAGGTGTTGCTGTATAACTCCCACCTAAAGCTATTTTCAGGCAAGCTCCGGTCTAGGTGGTTAGGTCCATTTGAGATTGTACAAGTTTTTCCACATGGAGCTATTGAGCTGAGGAGTGGTGATAGGACCTTCAAGACCAATGGGCAAAGGTTGAAGGAATACATTGATGGAGGATTTGAGCAACCAAAAATCTCCATATCGCTGACATAATGCATTGGGATAGTCAAGCTAATGACTATAAACTAGCACTTCTTGGGAGTTAACCCAAGCAAAATTCTTTTTATTTTTTTTATTTTTATGAATTAAGTCAATTTTGATCTTTACTATATTTTCAAAGTTTGAATGGATGTTGTTCACTTTTTGTAGGCACATTGAAGCAGATAAGAGAGAAAAAATAATTGAGGACAAGTTGCAAACTCGAACATAGGCATGCTACAAAGGGGAGTACCCCTAACCTTTAAGAATGCCTTGCTATAATATATAGTGGTGATCTTGTCATTGAGGACAATGTCCAATTTAGGTTTGGGGGTACATTTGTATTTCTTGTGTTAGTATTTTATTATAAAAAAATAAAAAAAATAAAATATTGATTCACTGATGACTTCTAAGGATATAGAGAGAGACGATTTTGCCTTTGTGTTATTGTTTGGCTATCTAAACTTTGAATTTGGAAGTCAAATTCAGTGATTGACTATTTTAAACTTGTAAATACTTAGATAAAATCTCGTATAGGAGATAGTTACTTTGCTTCACCAATCCTGCTTGTGAACTTTATTATGCTTGTTAAAATGAAATGTAGGCAATGTATTTGAGAGAAATGATATAGGCATTCCTTTGCTATACCCTTTTTGATCCCTTGTATTTTGTATCCATCCTATCTCATATTTACTATTCATATTGTTTGAGAATAATTGATTACAATAGTTAGAGCATACTAAATTTTTAGTATTCCTTTCATTTTTTTTTTAAAAAAAGCATAATCTACTCCGCTGTTTCAAGTTGCCTAGTAACTAGGAGCATTCATGAGCCCCATGTTTGCTTTTACGTCAAACAGTGACTTGAATTATGAGTACGCAAAGCACTTTGAGTATATGACTTGCTGAGTAACCGGGTGCCTTCATGACCAATGTCGGTATTCACGTAAAAAGGCAAATGATGACTTAAGGAAGAGTGCCAAAATGTATAGACTATTCTAAAAGTATAAAATAAAATAAATAAAGAAAGTGATGTAAAGTATAAGTAATTGAGTATGCTTTGATTTATTATGGTTAATTTATTTTCACTTATGTGACCATAACCATCATTCAGGTTGTTTGCTTTCAATTTTTTTTTTTTTAAACCCGTAAAAGTCCTATTGATCTCTTGAGGATGTTGTTTGCACTAGTGGAGATGGGATGATAGGGTTTTGCATGCACGGATGGATGTTTGAACCAAATTACTTTATTAAAATCTAAAGGAAGCAGGGTAGCTATTGATTGTGCATGATTTTGTTTGAGTATGAATGAGTTTGGAATAGTTAGCTAATGGGTTTGTCTTTCGGTTTTAGGTTGAGGTAGTTAAGCCATGGCATTTGGGTAGAGATTACTCCTTTATGTCTAGATGGATCTGAAGTGTATTAATGTTAAATAAAGTTTTTAGCATTAATTTTTATTTTAGATTCTTCATTTTTGATTTGGACTCTTTTTTTGCTTGGGGACAAGCAAAAACTTAGGTTTGGGGGTATTTGATGTGTTGCATTTTTATAGTAATTATTATTATTAGTTTTAATAATTTTGATGAAATTGATATAATAATTAACTAAATAAATATAAGAACCTGATATGTTTTATGTTAATTATAGGTAATTGAGTTAGGTGGTCTTAACCATGTTTTAAAGGTCAAAATTAAGTAAAATTGGTTGAGTCCAATTCAGTAAGGTCTGTCATCCAGAGTCATTAGGGTCGTGCATCAAAATCAGAGTTAATCTCGAAGCAGAATAACCAAATCAAGATATCAATGGATCCCACACCTCATCCTTTTTGGCATCATCAATCAAGTAAAGAAATCAAAGGTCCAGGAAACAAATCAAGCAGTTAATCTCTATTATCTAGTCAACCAATCTAAATTTTAGATACTTTAGCATGAGGATTCCTAAAAGGTAAGCTACAGGACTCTAAATTGAGCAAGACCAAATCCTATAGATTTTTAAGAGAAGCAAGAAAGAAACATAATTTACAAAATTAAATTTGGATTTCAGATGAGATGGCTGCAGCAGATTGAAGTTGGTAACAATGTTGGACATAATGAGAAACACCTGATACATCCGATTCTTCCTAGTTTTTCATGGCACAGAGACCCGATATGGCAACAAATTTTTGATGGCAAGGAGCTATCTTATAAAGAATTAAATGAAAAAAAAAATCAAAATCCAAACTAATTCTGCATGAGGAGAAAACTTGGAACGAATTGGGACCAATTCTTAGAAAACCTAATTTGGGCAGCTGAAACCTTACTTTATTTTAGAGATTTTGTGGACCCAAGAAGGCTGAAGAAGGAAGGAATCCTTCTCCTCTAATTAACCATGCCTCCTTTTCTTTTTTTACCATGGAAATCAGAATAAAATCAAAAAAAATTGGGCAGCATAAAGATTAGATGGCTGGTGGTTGCTTGAAGCTTATCCAAAGGAGGAGAGATTCTATACCAAATAAAAAGAATTATACATTGAATAAAATCATGAAGAAAATACCACCTTAACCCTAGCCCTAGCCCTATTTAAGGATCCTAAAAGACATTCAAAAAAAAAAAAGAGAAAAAGAAAAGAAGAAAAGGATCATCTTTGAAAGCTGGAAATCAAGCAAGGAGAGTTTGAAGCATTTGGAAGATTTGAAGAGAGGATTCATTCGGCTCTATAGTTCCTTCAGAGTTTTTAATTCTTTTCCTTATCTACTTTGAATTTATTTTCTAGAACTCATTGTTAGGATGATTTTGAATTTTTATTCAAGTAAACTTGAGTTTGATTTTGATATAACAAAAAGCTAAATTTCTAGCTAGGGTACCTGATGTAACTTGGATTCGATTTCAATTCCAGATCTTATATTAATTTTCTTTGTTAATGCAATTGCTTGTTATTTGCACTTAATGCTTTTAAGTTTTATTATCTTTGGTACTTGATTGATTTTGATTTATAATTAGTATTGGGAAGGAAGATTATAAATTGGAGTTAATAATAAGCATCATAGGAATAATAATTGGAGCGGGAGCAAAAGATTTGACCTATGGGATCTTGGGAATAATTACAGTACTTAATGAACTAATTGAAATATATTTTACTATTGGAAAATAGATTATAGATTTTAATTAGTATTTTTAATAAATCTTGAGAGAGATTATTAAATAATTTAGGGTTATTGATCCTTGCATTAATAATTAAATTTGGATTATTAATTAGAATACCTGGAATTGATAATTGGTCCAAGTGAAATCAGATATATCCTAGTGCTTTATCAATCAAATTTTGATTCAGCTTTCATTGAGTTCTTTAGAGTTAATTTTAGCTTTAGTTTTCATTGTCATTTAGTTTTGATCGTTCATGTATTAGTGGAATCAACATTCATTTTTGATAATTAAACTCAGTCCTCGTGGGAATGATCTTTTATTCATCATTATATTACTTGAGCAATTTCATGCACTTGCGAAATAGGCTATTACTAATACCCTGGTAGATGTATCATATACGAAGAAATTATAAGGTATTATCATATAACAGCCTTGACTAGTAACCACTTGCTGATTTCTTCTGTTCAGTCTATTTGGGTTAAGAGGATAATTTCTCTTTGGGTCTACCTTATTAGGGTCAACACTAGACTCCTTATTCTTAGGTCCTAAATACTTGCCACTATCCAATAGTGAATGGAGCGGACTAATTCTAGCCATTCTAATTATCTAAAAGGAAAATATAAAACCTTATTAGTACTCGAATTAATTAATCCTAAAGACTTAAACTTTAGTCTAAAGATTCTTTTACTATGTTTAATGAATTGGTAGCCTCTACCTCTAATTTGAGAAATAACACTAACTCCTTAGTGGGTATTGGAATCCACATAGACTACATATAGGTCCGAGGAAAATTCTGGCTAACCCGTGTGTATCTACAGATAGGCTTACAATCAATTATTTCTTCAAATAATTTTTAGTATTTAGGTTTTGCCCCAGATGCCAAATCAGTAGGCTATGGCCTCCACTGAAAAGGTCTGGTTAGATCCAACCATTAACATGATTGACTTTGGTGTATCAAACCAATGATAACCAGGCCCGAGGAAAGCTTTAGCTAATCTGATCACCATTAAGGGAGTGTGACCTAATCATCATATGATGTACAGTAATTCCAATATCCAAATAAACACCAGGTGTAAGGCACCTCCAATGTTCACCCAAAAAATTGGACTTATTACTATTCATCTTAATGGGAGGCTATGATTCAGTTATCCCTATAACTTAGTCATTTTAAGAACCTAATAATTTAGAGAATTTAGTTTACATGTGATTTAAGGATAGAAAGGACACGAACCAAATTTTTTCTACTGACTTCACCAAGTCAAGTCCTCCTACGAACTTCATCAAGTCAATAGGTTAGGACAGGGATCAATTTAGGTCCATGGGCACCTTATTCAGTCTTATTGATTGAAATCAGTCAAACTGATTTCTAATGACATGGGTCAGTCCAAATCACTAAGTGATCTAATCAAATCCTAATTGACCATGTCGGTCAGGTAAGTGAGATCAGTAGAAGAAATATGCCATTAACTCATCAGAGATCGAAACAATGCAAGTAGCTCTCAATTAAAAACCATTGGTTTCGACTGTCAAACTTACTTTAGACACCAATTGATTATATAGGTTTAATCTGATCAATCTAGCAATTTCGGGCTTAACCGCGTAGCCATGAATCAAGTCCATCTTAGTCTAGTTAAAGACATGAACTTTTCCAACTACAACTACTGGAGTTGATTCTAGAGTATCCTTGACCTAATCTAATTCAACACTTCGTTAGATTTGATCAATTACTCTAGATTAATCCATTCTTTAACTAACCTTAGGTCTAACCTAATTAATGAACCTAATTCATCTAACCCTTTAACCCATAGTCTTATGATTTTGTCTTAGGATCTTTAATTCATAATTCTAGAACCTAGAAGACAACACTTAATTCTTTTAATTATGTTTTTGGGCTAATGGATCAGGGTTCGACATTTCAAAAATAGTTTTCAAATTTTGAAAGATTTTTATTTTCTGTTTTCCAAATGGATCGACTCATTTTAGAAATGGGTCGGCTCATTTCTCAAACAACAACCTATTGCTAGTTTTGAATAAAAAATAAAACATAATAAAAATTAAACTATGAATCAATATTTTAGATTTAATCTAAAACATATTCATATTTAATTTTCTAATTGAAATAATTTCAATCATTAAAATTCTTTCACTATTCATCTTAATGAATGAGTTCATGGTGGCACCCCTACCGCCATAAGGGATCCCCACTGAATGAGAAGACATGACCTTTAAACCATACTTGTTTCTTATGATCGAATGGCTTGGTGGCTCATTTATTCTCGATTACTAAGTTATCTGAATTAAGCATATCAAATATACTAATATTTAATTTCTAATTACATATTAGACATGTCAAGCAACTTGGCTTTGATACCATTGATAGAAATCGAGCAGGGTAAAAGCATGCATTTTCAAAATATTTTGAATTATATAGCAGCAAAAGAAATAGATTAATCTAAAATTAATCTACTGCATGCATTGATCTAATCAAGTAAATCCTACTTAGGATCTAGACATGTTAATATATAATTTAAAATTTAAATATGATCGATCAGCAAATTAAATCTGTTGATCGATACAAGTTTAGAACCTGATACCTATGAATGGATAGCTGATCTCCATAATCTAAATCCACTAGAATAAGTCTTTAATATCATGCTATAGCCGCACACTTATTCGACCTCTACGGTTGATCCACACAAAGCTTTTGGTTCTGACCAGCTCTATTGGAGTGCTAGCTCCTCGCCGGAGCCTTCGATGACTGATCATGATCGATCCAATGGATCATTTTCTTTCTAAACTCTCAAACACTCTAAAAAATCAGAACATGGAGTATGGAGGATGATGAGTCAGTGTCTGAAGTTTGGTGGTGATCGGGTACTCACAGCACTCAATCTTTCCACCTGAACCCGGAGACCCAGATCTAGGGTTTCACTCACTTAGAAAATCTTGACACGTCGAAAACCCTCTTGCACCCTCTCTCATTGGAGTTTTTTTGTGAAATAAATTTTCACAAGTCAAGGACTCTTTCTTCTACTATTACCCACTCTCAACACTAGTTTTTAGATGGACAACTAAAGAGATAAAAATTAGAGAAGTGGTGTGAGAGAGAGTAAGGGCGCAAGAGAACTTTTTTCTTATGTAGAAATTTTCTCACACCCCAAGAAAATGCGCCCACCTTTTCTCTCTCTAGGAAACCTCACGGACTCCTCTTAGATGCCCCTTGCTAATCCATGCACACATACAAAAAAAAATTCTTTTAAAATGGGCGACACAGTGTGGAAAGCGTGTGCAGTGGATAAGGTTCAAACCAAACCAACTACTTGAATTCAAAATTCAAGTGGTCTCCTTATCTGCATCCAACACCACCTCCCAAGTGGATGACGTGCAGAAGCACTCTCCTTCTATGCACCCACACCTAGAATGCACAAAAATGTGCATGAGAAAATACAAAGGAGGCATGGGATTTGGATAAGGATGTGATGGTTAAGTGGTTTTAACCAAAACAATCTAAGTTGAATTCAAAATTCAACTTAAATTTAAACTAGCCCAACCCCTGGACCAAGTCAAAGAGAGATAAGAAGAGGGCATAGATACTTCTCATCTACATGAGAAAAAATCATGTAGAAAAATGAGAGGCATGGAAAAATGTGAAGTGGTGCAGGGAGAAAACAAGTTTAAAATTCAAACTCATTTTGACTTGGTCTAAATTTATTTCATACAAACTAATTTAACCAGACCATATTAGACTTGGTCAAATCTAATCATATTAGGCTTAACCCAAATCAATTAATTCCTAATCAAATTAAAAATTAATTAGGTTTAGGTCCTAATCAAATCAGGATCGAAACTTTCGAAGCGATTAGATCATCTTATGACCTGATTGGGTCAAACCCAATTGAATCAAATTCAATCAAACTTGATTGAATCCTCATCGCTCAATCAAATTGAGCTAATCAGTAATTGAATTGCTAATTAATCCTCTAAAAATATCAGAATCCCAATTGGATGGATGTCCAGACAATAGAATTCCATCAACATAAAACTCCTGAAGAGTCCCAAACTAGTGGAACTCTTGAACCCAGTATCCCAAATGAATGAAACTCATGATCATAGAGTCCCAGACCAGTAAAACTCTTGATCAGAGAGATTCAGACAAGTAGGACTATGAGTCTCAGTCTAGTGAAATCCATAAAGATAGAGTTTCAATCTAGTGGGACTCTTGTTCACAATGTCCTAGGTCATCAGGACTCATGATCAGCCATCAAATCAGATAGGAACTCCTTATGTGTGTGACCCCATAGGTTCAATTTCTAAGTCAGTAGCATAAGAACTAATTTTCTATACCAATTGATATGACCATCTAGTAATGGTATCCGACGTCCGGATAGGTCGAAAAATTGCAAAGCAATAATGATGAACCTGTGGCATATGGTTATTATATAATTCATCCTCTTGACCTCGATGCCCAAAGGATGATCTAGGATTTACTACAAATCCTAAAATTTCATCCATATTGTATTTTAAAATTCAGTGTTCATCACATGGACCACCCCGATTGAGGGTTTGCTAATTTGAAATATAGTGATATACTTGCTCCAACACTTGGAGGGGTCAATCCCATCTTGACACACACACCATCTTCATAAGTACTTGATTGCACTCAATAGCCTTCCATCATTGAATTAAAAATTTAGGTAGTTCGGTACCTAAGTACAGTGAGTTGCTTGCAAGTCACCATGGTGATCTTAGATCTAAGAGACACATACCCATATCCTTCATGAGCAACACTTGACAATAGATAGCTCTGCAATTGGGTCACGTTCAGTGAAATGTATCCCTACACTTCACCTGCATGCCAGAATAGTATCTCCATACTTCTTGGTTAAGAGGATAACCAACACTTATGGCATACAATGACCTACACTCGATACATTGTCATCCTGAGTAACAGCGTATTATTTGGTCGTAAACTAATTTGAGGACTAAACGACAAAATCTCCTTTGTCGAGTCTAAATAGCCTTAAGGACTTCATCATAAAAGAGTTCATTATAGAAAGATGCACAAAGTGATGAAAATGTCAAAATAATAATTTTATTTATTAATAATTTAGGTATAATTATATTTAGCTCAATCATCTACAATCTAGATGATTGACTTGAGGATACAATTTCCAACACTCATCAGTTTGTCCTTCCCTGTTAAAAGGATTGGATGATTCTAAGGCACTTGGAAAGGGGTCCATAGGTAAGTAGGGTGATGGATCTGGTTCATCCCACCATTTTTCTTCTTTCTTATACATTTTTGCCTTAGTTATATGGTCTAAGAGGGTCTTTTTATTTTTATGAGATTATTCCATGACCATAGGTAAAGAAGATGATGATGGAAATGATTCATCTCACCATCCTTGTTCTTTTTTATATTTTGCTACCTCAATAATATGGTCTAAGAGGGTTTTTTTAGCTATGCTAGGTTGTTTTATGACCATAGATAGAGAAGATCATGATGAAAATGATTTTCTATATGTTTTTACCTCAATTATATAGTCTAAAAGGATCGTTTTATTTTTGCAAGATTGTTCTATGACCATAGATAAAGAAGATGATGATGGAAATGGTTTATCCCACCATCCTTATTTTTTTCTAAATTTTATTGCCTCAGTAATATGGTCTAAAAGAGTCTTTTTAATTGTGTAGGGTTGTTTTATGATCATTTTATTTTTGAGAGTTTTAATTGATTATTCAAGAAAAGCTTCTGAGATATTAAGCTTTCTAGCCATGTATGGTCCCTCAGGGTTACTCTCGAGCTGACTGGGCTACTCTCTTTCCTCCTACTTTTGAATGTAAGTGCTTGCTTCTCTAGTTCTTTAAAGGTTTGCATATAGGAGTGATAGGTTTGTTGTAAAGTTTGATTATTAAGTTCTAACTCGTTTAATGCTTACTGAATCCTCTCTTCAAAAGTTTACTCATTGTTATTTGGAGAAAATTGATAATGTGGGTAGGGCATATCATAATGTGCATCCATGAATGTAGGTCTTTATGTTACCGGGGTAACCACTGGTTGCGATTGCCATGAAAAATCTTGTTTAGCCCCCTAGTCTGGATTGTAAGTATTAAAGTATAGATTATTTTCAGATCTATGGATCATTTGGATTTGATCTTGATAAACTTGCTCATACATAAACTCAGAAAATCGGTATGGGCATTCACTTGCATAGTGAGTGGGGCTCGAACATATTGCACAAACTTATTGTGCAGAAAGAAAAGATGGATATGAAGAGTTTCTGATAGCTTCTAAATGATCTACTCTATGGGATATAGCTCAACATAAAAATTCATTTTTGATTGTTATTTATTTTATTATATTTTAGTAAAAAGAATAAGAAGAGAGATGAGAAGAGAGAATTCTAAAGATAAGAGCCTAGAGGATCCTAGATCTAAGGATAATAGATGCGAAGAATTACTTTAGTATTAGTTGTTTATTATAATCAAGTTAATCAAGCATGGACTCTCTATCCTAGGATTAATCTGAATCTAGATAGCTCCTAACTATCAAGATCACCTTCAAGCCCTCCAAGTAGAGAATCAGCCACTCAACTAACCAGGTAAGTATAAGATTGGGGGGAGTCTCCCGTTGCTTTTCTTAGACACCAATTGTCTTGGCTAGATAAACCAACAAAACCAATTAAATAACCATCTTTCTTCTAGAAGCAGTTCCTAAACCACTTGCCTTAGACACCAGTCAAACTGACTAATCCTAATCCGATCCAACTCTTAGGATTTTTATCCTAATGAGCTCGAATATCCTTAAGGGCTAATGTCTAATTGATTTTAAATTAAGATCTGGATTAATACAATATGAAGGATGGTAGTTTGTAGGCTAAGAAAGGATGATCAATCTCCATCTTATCTTAATTAATGGATTGTGCCCTTAAAGTACTTTATGAAGATACAATGCAAACAAAACAAGATATCCAAATAAGTTAAAAATTAATTTTATTTTATATTTATGGTTATGCTAGATTAATTAAGTATTATGAGACGTCGATGATTTTTTAAGAGTTTATGGTTTTATCTTTTTATAGATATTTTTTTAGTTTTTGATTCTTTTGGTTTTGCAAAAGAAAAAAAATTCAAGTGATTAAGTCTTAAAAAATAATAAATTAATCTAAATTATAGAGAGCAGAAATTAGTTATGAAAGATAGTAATAGCTAAATAAAATTAAAGAATAATATTTTTTTTTATTATTTTATTATTTTTTTATTTTTTAAAAATTAATTAATTTTTAATTAATTGAAGCAACCATGCTACAATCTTCGATAATGGTACAAAAAATTTGATTGCTTATTATTACAGTAATAAATAATAATTAAAATTAATTTTACTATGGGTTAGAATAGTAGTAAGTCAGGTATCGATTTTCTCGAGGATTGAAGGCTGAGTTATATTTAATTTTAATTAAAAATAAAAAAATTAATTAAATTTATAAAGCAAAAATTTAAAGAAGCAAGTTAAAGAGAATTAATTAAAATTTAGTAAATTAAAATAAAAAAATAAATACTAAATAATTAAGATTTTTGAGTTAATTAAAAGTATTCTAAAATTTTAAATCCATCTTTAGCAAGATTATGGCAATTCTTTTTTATCCAAGAATTTAATATTTGTAAGAATTTAGTTATGACTATAACCTATTTTTTTTTGAGAATGAACCATATCTTCTGATCACAATCCATCTTAATCGAATCATAAGTTATTCAATACTTTAATTCTTAAAAATTGATAACATGATTTTTTAATGATTTTTCTCTAATATAAACTATTAAATCGAGCATGAACTGTATCTTTCGATTACAACCCATCTCCATTAATATAGCCTATTTAGATATTAATCAATAATATGTATGTTAATATAAGATCTTATGCATGAAGGATAAAATTTAAGGTTGAGCAAGAGAACATATCATTAATTGCATAAAAGAAATTACAAAAGATGAAGAAAAAGAAAAAAATAATTCATACTTGAAGACTTCATCTATATCCCAGAATTTAGCACTTTAGCCACACATGGTTGAGATTGCTCTAGCTCCCAGCATCTTTGTACTCCTTCGATAAAGAAAAAGAAAAGAAAAATAAAAAAAAGAAAAAAAAGAAAAGAGGAGAAAGGAGAGAGAAGAGAGGAGAGGGCTTTGTTATAGTGTAGAGAGGCTAATTGCCCCCCAAGGAGGTCTCTCTCTATTTTGGTTTGGCATAATAGGAGCTTAAGTAGAGGAAGAAATAGGGTTTTTAGAGTACTTATCGAGCTCAAATTGAAGTTCAGTTCGAATTATATGGATCCGGAGCTTCTTGGCCATTCGTTTTGGAGGAATTACTATTCCTAGGCCACAGGATCGATCTAGTCTAATTAGATCTGAAGCAAAACTTTTCAAAAATTATTTTCTAAGATCTGATTAGATTGATTTGATTATAAAATAAAAATTAAAATAAAATCTGTAACATCTCATGTTACCTGGTCGGGTAAAT
Source organism: Cocos nucifera (assembly GCA_006176705.1). NCBI lineage: Eukaryota > Viridiplantae > Streptophyta > Magnoliopsida > Arecales > Arecaceae > Cocos > Cocos nucifera. The sequence goes on along the minus strand of QRFJ01004721.1, from coordinate 82,551 downwards.
GGTTTACCTACAGTAATGATCTGATAAATCTTTGGGGTTTCGATGCTAGCTGCATACGTGCCTGGCCTCTATTGAAGTTCACTTGGGTTGGATCTGAAGGTCTTCTCCTTCTGAATCTAATCTCCAAATATTAGATCTGATGTCCTTTTATGGTCCCTTATGTGAGCTCAGGTATGGTGCTCTCAAGCCTTAGAAGTAAATGAAAAGAGAGCAAGGAGTGAATGGAATCAACCATCGAAAAGCTTTGATGAATGCTTCAAAAGAGTTGGCTTGGATCCTGTCAAAAGAGTTAGCCCGAGCTGAAGATGAGCCAGCTCAAATTTTGAGAGAGCTGGCTCGAGTAGAAGTCCAGAAAATGTATCAAGCTGATATGCTGGAAGAGCTGACTCAATTCCTGTAGAGCCAGCTCGATAGAAGTCGAGCCGGCTTGAACCTTGAGAGAGCCAACTCGAGCAGCAAAATAAAAAGTGGTGATTTGAGCACTGGCAGGAGACATCACCATCGAGCTAGCTCGATAGCTGATCGAGCTGGCTCGAGCAGTGAATAGAACATAACGTGATTTTTGTTTTGGCTTGGGATTGGGTTTAATCCTAGGGACTTAGGGCCTTGGTTTGTAAGATCCTAAGGGGACTAACCTATGAATTGGACTAAAATTTGTCCAATGGATGTGTGCATGGAAGACATGGGTGTACATGGGCTCAGAGAGTGCATCATATTAGGTTAGCTAGGGAAGTTTTTTAGATTGGATCTTATTTGATCAGGTATATATACTCTATACTGAGTCTTGTAAACTAAGCATGGAATCAATATAAGCCTTTTCTTCCTGAAATTTCTTTCTTCCTCTCTCATTCTCCCTCTCTTCTCCATGCCCTTGGATTTTCTAGGATTTCATAGGTTAGCCATCTCTTTCCTCGGATCCCTGTTTCCATAATCTTCAAGTAGCAAGGATTTATTCCCAATAGATTGGTATCAGAGCATAGCCATCTGGAACAACAATTGGTAACAAAGCCCTGTTGTTACATTTGGTAGAGGAAAGGACAAAGCTTCGCCTGGTATTGTGGTAAGGAGCCGAATAGATTCCTTTGAGCACTATTTATTCTCTTTTGTGTTTGGTTATTAGAATTTGGTTGGGATGGCATCAAGTACCATCAAGATGGATTTTAGAAAGTTCGATGGCAAGGGTAACTTCAGCCTTTGGCAGCAAAGGATGAAAGATCTATTGGTGTAGAATAGAATTTACAAGATCTTGACTCATAAAAGATCGAAAAAAAATTCTGTTGAAGAGTAGGAGGAACTTGAAGAGGTATCCTTCAGTATGATTCGTATGTGCCTCATTGATGAAGTTCTACTAGAGATTAATACGGAAACTATACTGAAGAGACTTTGGTATAAACTGGAGAACACATATATGGGCAAGAACATGATAAACAAGCTGTGGTTGAAGAAGCAACTATACAGTTTGTGGATGCCCAAAGGAGGAGACCTAGTTTCCTACATCTAGAAGTTCAATCAAGTTTGCTCAGATGGTATGAGCCTTGATGTGAAGATTGATGAGGAGGATAAAGCTCTCCTATTGTTGTGTTTGCTGCCAGCAGCATCTGATGGTCTCATTACTACTCTGATGTATGGAAAGGAGACATTAAACTTTGAGGAAGTGGTTGAAGTTCTCAGGTCCAACGAGTAGCGAAAGAGGCTAGTTAGAGGAAATCCTAATTTAGAGATGCTTTCTATGAATGAGAGGCAAGAAAGGCCTAAGAAGAGGACTCGAGATAAATCTAAGGATAGATCAAAGTCTCGAGAAAATTAGAAGGCTTGAAAATGCTACAAGTATCATCAACCTAGTCATGCTAGAAGAAATTGCCCACTTTTGAAGAATGAAAAGGGAAATGGCACTTCTAAGGGTGGATCGACCAGTAGGAGTGGTACTCTATCATCTGAAGATAGTGGAGAAGATATACTGATAGTATCAGATGGAGTAGCAGAGTTGGACAATCACTGAACACTGGATTCAGCATGTTTCCATCATTACATTGTACATCAGGAGTGGTTCTCATCTTATGAAAGATCCAATGGAGGAAGTGTAAGTCTTGAAGATGATCACCAATGTAAAGTTGCTGGTATTGGTATAGTTAGAGTGAGGATGTATGATGGTATCATATGAACACTTAGTAATGTAAAGCATGTACCAGAACTGAAGAAGAACTTGATATCCTTGGATTACTTGGAAGAATAGGGATATGCTTTCAGTTGTCAGCCAGGTAGTAGGTGTTTGAGGATTTCCAAAGGCACATTGGTGGTGATGAAAGAAAGAAGACTGAGCAACAACCTATATAGCATGGAGGGCTCAGTGGTTACAGATAGTGCGGAGGTGTCTATAGCAACACAGGAGGAGCAGCTAGCCTACAAGTTATGGTACTATCGTATGGGTCACTTGAGTGACAAGGAGCTCACAGAGTTGAGTAGGAGAGGTCTGATTCCGACACTTAGAAAGAAAGGAGATGATCTATGTGAGCCTTATATCTATGGCAAACAACACAGAGTTACATTTGCCAATAGTACCAAGCAGAGTGAAGCTATTTTGGAGCTTGTTCACTCGGACGTATGGGGACTGACACCTATTGCATCTCAAGGTGGAGTGAGATATTTTGTCACCTTTATAGATGATTTCTCCAGAAAGGTATAGATTTATCTGATGAGGGAAAAATTAGATGTTTTTGCTCGATTTAAAATCTTGAGAGCTGAGGTGGAGAAGAAGACAGGATAGCCAGTGAAGTATTTGAGGTCTGATAATAGAGGGGAATACACCAGCCTAGTGTTGGGGGTAGCAATATGCTTTGATACCACTTGTTAAGGATCTAGTACTAGTGGATTGTGATAGAAAGAAAGAAGAAACCAAAATAAGAACAAGCAAGTATGTGGATCAGCCTAAAGGCTTGCCTCCATGGGGCATGCAAAACTTCACTATGAAAAAGGAAGAGATACAAGAGAAGATTACACACTCTCAACTCACGTATACAATCCTCTCAATAAGAAGTTATCTTGAATAAACTCTCTCTTAGAGATCTTCTGAAATGACCACAATCCATCATCTAATTGTCTGCCCGAAGCCTCTGCTCCTTCTATTGCTAGTGACCTCTCTTTGCTCTCTTTCACATTTCAGGTTCTCCAAAATCACTAAGCCACCGTCACAACCTTTAGCTTTCAGTCTGTTGCTTATAAAGGCCATGGATACAGTCCAAAACCCAGTAAAACATAGAGAAGAAATCTCGTAAGCCATGATAAATGCCCGGTCCACGCTCTTTGGCATGTAGATCGCGAAAAAAAATCCCTGCGCCTACACGATCGTAAGGCCGCTGCCCCCAAGTGCGTGCGCTTGGGCCTAGGCCACACGCTGGCTAGCCCATGCGCTAGTGCATGCCTGGGATGGCCCCCGTGGGCCTGCGTGCCTCAGTCACACCTCCGATGGGCCTATCAATCGTGGGCCCCACTTCGACTTTCGCTGCGATGCTTCGATTGCTTTCTTCGTGCGTATCTTTCTCATTTGGACTTCGATTGAGGTGTTCTTGGGCTCGTTGGACTCCATTCATTATCCTAAATCTCGTTGTGGACTTAATGTAAAAGAATTTGAGGTGTTATTCTTAACAGCTAGTATTCAAGAGATACTATGAGAAAAATGGAATAAAATATCATTACACAGTGAAGATGACCCCTCAATAGGATGGTGTCGCAAAGAGGATGAATCACACACTAACAAAGAAGGCTAGAAGCTTGAGGCTATAGGCATCACTGCTTAAATCATTTTGGGATGATGCTCTTATTTATACATATTTTTTTGTGAACATGTCTCCCCATAGAAAATTGAACGGAGGACTTCCAGAGGCTGTCTAAAGTGGGAAGAAGATGGATGATAAGAGTGCGATATTGTCATTAAGACACCATATTTATTAGTTCAATCTGACTTCTTAAAATAATTAAAAATACATAGATAGCAGTAAGTCGGATCGAATCCACAGGAAAGGTAGTATTTTAGATTTAAAATCTTTGATTTTACAAAAGTAAAAGAGAGATTTTGATAATAAAATTAAAGTTAAAAATTAAAATCTAAATTTAAATAGTGCAAAAAAATAAACTTGGTACTAGGATCTATTATTTAGATCTTAGCATCTACTTGTAGTAAAGTAAAGAGCAATAATTAAAGTGTAGAAATTAAATTATAATAAAAAAATCATAAAATTAAAGAGCATAAAAATAAATATTGTATTAATTAAAAGATTCATAATTTAAATACATGAAATTTAAAAAGAAAAGAAAAAAAATTAAAATCGGCTGATCTCTGATCTTGGATCGGTATTGGCAGAAAGATGGTGTAGAAGCCCAGCTCTTTCTCTTGACACCAGTTGCCTCGAAGCAGCCATTAATTCAAAGCCCGACTTCACCTAGTACCAAAGCTTCACCTTAATTGAAGATAATAAATTCTGGAGGCCCAGGATCTTATTTATAGGTGTTGGAGGGTTGAAGCCTTTTGTTGCAGGTAATATGGGACTAAGAAGAGTTTTGATTAGTATTTGTATAAGAATTTGAGTAAAATTTGGATTAAAATAGCTTCTAGACAAATTTGGTGAAGTTTGGTGAAATCTGGCCATTCAATAGGAATCCAACGATCCAAAAATCATCAAAATTGGATGTGTATAAGCCCAGATTAGGTTGGATTATGTTTTGGCCATTTGATTAGGTTAATCAAGAGGAAATCTGGCCATTGATCGCATGTTGGGTGTCCTGATCACCGTCAGGAGCTCTGTTAGCCATTGGATTTGAGTTTGGAGCGAGCGCTACCATCGGATCGAAGTTCTGGTGTTGATGGCATTCGAATTAGAGTAGAAAAATGTCCCCATCGTCTGATGATGAACGACAACAACCACAACCACATGATCGTTCACTTATTTTTCCATGGATCGTGTAGACTGAGTATACCGTAGACCGCAGTGAATCAGTGCTAGACTTTGCCACTTGAAATGATAAAAATACCCCATGAGCCACGATAGATTTTTTATAAACCCTTAAGGGTCTAGGTCTACCATGTGGCAGCATGTGATTCGCTGTCTTCTATTGAGCTGGTGGTCCATACTTGGATCATGGACCAACTGATCGACTTCTGCGGCTGAGTCGACTTTGATGGCTTGGCTTGGCTTGGTGGCTTGACTTGCGGAGCCAGCTGAGCCATTTTTTTTTTAATCTTTAAAAATTCATATCTAATCCATTTTAGCTTTGATTTACTTCAAGCTTATTTTATTATGATAAAAAAAATGAGCTCTTTCTATTAATAATAATATTTTATATTTTATTTTTATTATTTTTAATTAATTTTTTAATTAATAAAAATATTAATTTCTTAAAAATATATATAAATTAATTATTAATTTTTAAAAATAAATATAAATTAGTTTATAAATTAATATTTTTATTGATAAATTTATGATACTTATCACACCCCCCAACTTAAGCTTTGCTCATCCTCGAGTAAAGAAAGAATTTAGTTTTAGATATCTTTTAACTTTAGAGTTTTGAATTTTACCTAAGCAGTTTTCAAAATGACCATGGATATTTCGTAGAGCATAAGTGGGACATATTATTGGGGTATTAATATTTATCAATAAAAAAATTAAGTGAAGAACATCAATTTTTTTTAAACTTTTTCTAAATCATCCTACCTTTATCTTTGATTTGTCTAAATTTTCATATAAGAAAGTGTATTGCTACTTTTGTCCTTTATTTATTGATTTTTATTTTCATATTGCCCACTTTTTGACGTAAATATCATTGCTTACTTAGGCAACGGGATCCGATTACTTGATGAAAAATTAATGTTTCTTTTTTTTTTTTAACATTGTACCACCATTGAGTGTCTTAACCTCTTAAGCTTTCTATTTGATCCATGTAGCGAGTCTTGGGCTAATGACTCCCAAACTAGTTGACTTTAGGGTACTAGGTATGGAATACCCCTTGGGCTTACTAACTCGAATCAAATAGGTTATGAGTTAAGACTAGCTTTACAACGAGCTTCTTTTTTCTTCCCATCTTTTGACATGAAACTCAATGCTTGCTTAGGCAAAGAGGCCTGGTTACTCAGTGAGAAGTACTTGAAAACTATTTTATTTTAATAATTTTTTTATATGAAGAAACATATAGTTATCCTATACAAGCCCATAAAAAGTAGACTTTTCTTTGATGCTGATAAAAATAATTAGAAATGCTTAAATTTTTTTTTTATATATTTTAGACTTAACTCTTTATTAGATTTTCTTAATACTTGATCCCTCAATGTCTCATAAATTTTTTAATCTATGCATCAATTTTTTTTTTAAAATGCTTAGTTCAATTCGATTCTTAAGCATAGTTGGGTGTCTAAATACTAAATACTAACTTTTTGGAGGACTTAAAAAAATTAAAAAAAATTATTATTCTCTTCCAACTTAATCGACATTGTCCTCAATGGAGAAAAAAAATAAAGGGTGCAATAAGAAACATGAAAGAATATACCTGACTCAATGTATATGGTCCAGCACATATCTTTAAAAATTTGGGCTCTCTCTCTAACTTTATTCAAAATATCCTAAAAAATAAATTAAAAAGATAAATTAGACTAAAAAAAATAAAATATTGGGTTGCCTCCCAACAAGTGCTAAGTTTACCGTCTTCAGCCAGACACAAAGTAGTTTGTCTATCGAGTGTCAAATATTGGATTGACAAATTTCAATGATTTTGGATTGCCAATATCAGAAAGTTGATTTATAATCTCATTATTGATATAATTGTTGTTAATTTTAGGAACATAGTTTGTGATCCCATTCTCAATCCCTTAATTTTCAAGAATTTCTCCTATTTGTTCTTCTAAAATACTTATGAATGGAGTTTTTGAGTTAGGAGTTAAGTTTGGTGCAATGGGTACTGGAAGAGTATCTACAGGCGATTTTAATTCTGAAGGTAAATTAATATGATCTTGCTTAAATAACTCCATTGACTTTTCATTGTATGCCTCTTGGTTTTTATAAGAATTGGCTTCTAAGGTTGAAGAAAATAGGACTTTTGGTTTATAGGTCTCAGGTAAATCATCTATTCTCTTCTTTTCTATGTCTATCTTATTTAAACTGGAACCAGCATCAGTACCAGTTTCGAGCTTAGGTTCTTCTATGCGGTTAGTCTCAGTACTAACCTGTCCCTCTGAATTTTCATTTTGGCTAGCATCAGTACTAGCCTCTTTCACCTAATCTTGGTATGGGTCCATAAGAATCTTATAGATTTTAAGTTTAGAAATTACTTTGGCATTCTCTAATTGGGGATTCTTAGGTGGAACATTAGATTGATAATTTAGTCTAGGTGGTTGGTGGACAATGGATGGGTTATTTATAGGATTTATAATTGGTAGGCTCGGCAATTGACCTAGTTCTTTCCTCATGTTAGATTTAGCTAGTCATCCAATTTGAGTTTCTAGCCTGGCAATAGATTGTTATTGAGTCAGAATCAATTGTTGAAGTTGGTTAAATCTATCATCGGCTAGATTGGTCTGTTGAGGAGGTGGGTATGATGGCTGATTGTTATGTAATGGCTAAGTGGATTGACTAGGCTGACAACTATTATAGGCATAATTTTGATATTGGAGCCTAACAGATGGAATTTGGATCTGAGCCTGAGTCTATTAGGATATCTAAGAAAATTAGAATAGTTCCTTCAATCTGGGTTATATGGATTTGAAAAAAGGTCACTAACAGGCTTGGAGTAGTTTTGACCAGCTTGAATTTATTCTTAGATAAAAGGTGAAAACTATGTAGCCATAGGACATTCACTCACATGATGGGTTGGGCTAGCACAAATTGAACAAATCTCTTGATAATTAGAAGATGATATGAATTGTACAGGAGATTGTTGACCTAGGATTAGGACTTGATCTAATTTTTGAGCAAGAAAGTCTACTTTATTTAATTTTTGGGCTATTAGGTTCAGGTTAGCCTTAGAACTAGGTTCTGGATGTTTGATCTCATACATTCCTATCCATTTTTGATGAAAAATTGATCTTTCATAAGAGAATAGTGAGGCATGGTTAATCAAATTTTCACTTAGAGTTTCAAACAGTGTATAAGCTTCATCCTCACTTTTGCTCATGAATGTACCTCCACAGGATGTATCTACTAATTGTCTATATTGGTCTCCTAAACCCTCATAGAAAGCTTGAACTATTTGCCACTTAGACAGACCATGGTGTGGGTATTTTCTAATAAGTTTCTTAAGTCTCTCCCATGACTCATGAATTTGTTCTCCTGGAAGCTGAGTAAATCTAGTGATAGCTCATCTCATAATGTTGGTTCGACCTATGGGATAAAATTACTTAAGAAATTTACTTTGCAATTCACTCCAATTTTTAATTGGTCTTCTTATTGTGCCAAGCCAGTACTTAGCTTTGTCTTTTAATGATAAGAAAAATAAAATTAGTCTAAGGGCATTATTAGTTAAATTTTGAATTTTTACCTTAGAGCAGATTTCTAAGAATTCATCTAGATGCTTATAAGGATCTTCATTGGTATTCCTGTAGAAAGATGGGAGCATCTAGATTGTGGTCGGCTTGATCTCATAGTGGGTAGCATGAATTTTAGGTAATTGGATATAAGTCGATGGGTTATAGGTGGAAGGAATAAAGTATTCCTTCATCTACTTAGGTAGTTCTCTAAAATTTTCAGCCATTTGGTTATTGGGTTTAATATGATTCAATCTTTTAATTTTATGGTTGGGTTCAACTGTTAGATATGTGTGCCCTAGAAGCCAAAATTGGCTAACACTTGTTATACACTTCTAAGGGCAAAATTATAATTTTGACTATAAATAATAAAATAGATTATTTTCTATCATAATGTATATTTAGTGTCTGTGATACATCCTTTGAGTTAATGGCAGTGATAATTCTTATTTTCAAGAGTTGAAAATTTAAGACATGAATTTTTATTATTAACTCATAAAATGCTCTTGATCGTAGGATCATCATGAGGATGGTGATTGATTCGAAAGATTGGTGTACAATGATTTCTTTAGAGTAGATGAGTCTTGAGTCTATGGTGTAAAGACACCAGAGTGAGAGTATAGGTACTCGTTAGAGAACGAGGGCACTGAGCGTGACTACCTCAAGCAGTCATTAGGAAGTCTATCTTCTCATCAATAACTAGCTCGAAGCTACAGTGGTGTGTCTAGTTCTTTGACTTGAGGTGCATCGGCAGTTTACCTTGAGAGTATTATAGTTTGACTACACCATGACTCGATTTCCTAGCCATTCGAAATCCTGAGGTATATGTTAGCTATAGCATGTTCATTATAGGAATTGGATTGCACCAAGAGAAAATCTATCTACCTCGATAGATGAGGAGCAGTCCTATGATGATCGCGAGAATCAAATCCATAAGCCCATGGCCATGGCAGAGTGAAATAATAGAAAGAGTTTCTATTAAGGTTTTCACATTTGATTTGAATCGAATGATTAATTCATATGATGGAAATTAGGGTTTGATGAGTTTACCTTAACCCTAATCCGATCGAGGCTCAAGATAAAAGAACTTAATCACATAGGTAACTACATCGAAAGATTCATTTTTAATTCTGATAGGTTGCCACCATATACTGCTAGATGTCACTGATGGATTTTGGGAGCAATTAGAATGATTTGGATGATCGATCATTCTAGTTGTCTGAATCAGAAAAAATTCTGATCCATCGGAAGGTGTTTCGAAGATGTCGATGATAGAGATCGTGACATATCTCATTACCATATGGAATCGAACCTAACCGGATCACACAAACAAGGGTTTGGATTTAGATATCATCAATTGGACTAACCTAGTTCAATTGATTTGAATTAGATTCAATTAGGTTCAAGAAAATCATGCTAGCACATGATTGAGCCTAATGTTCTCCTTCAACAATCATCAAAAGTTGTCTCAACTGAGCCAAATATATTTGGACTAACTCAGGTACCTTTACTTGGTCTGACTGAAGTTTGTCTAGATCAGAAAAGGATTGTCTTAATTTATGAGATAAATTTGAGACAACACCTGCCATTTTTTATCACCCGCTAATTCTTATCTTTTGACTTTGGTCAAATATTGACCTTTGACACTAAGACATCTGCCTATGTGTCATGCACCCATAGGAGAGAGATTTGACCTCTTGTCCCCCTGCTAGAAAGAGAAAAGGAGGGGGTGCATGCTTAGGGAGGCATGCGCCCAAGGATAATGATGCCTGGAGTCCCATACAGAAGGGACTCCAGGTTGCTTCATGGAATCAAACAAGATGGCGCCAAAGACTCTACTTTGACCAGTCTTGGCACCACCTAAGGATGTTTGAGAGGGGATCTCATCTGATTAGATCAGGTGATATCATCCCATCAATCAGATTTAGATCTGATTGCACGTAGAGACATGATTGGCCGGGATGATGTGGCATTGCATGGCGCAGTAGGGTCTATGTAACCTTGTCTGTGCCTAGGTTTGTAAAAAGCTCTCCCCTTGCCCACACCACATAGCCCTCTCCCCTCTCTTCCATGCCTACCTCTAATTTTCTCTCTCCTCTCCATGCTCAAAAGGCTTTGGGCTCAAGTTTGGTGCGATCCAGGCAAGAGAAAGACGACAAGAAAGGAAGAAGGCAGCACTGCTGCAAGAGACGACATTGGGTCTTCAAAAATAATTTTGAAGATCTTCAAGATCAGATCTAGATTTGATATTTGAAGAAAAAATTAAGAAGAAGATGATCTCTAGATCCTGCCTAAGTGGATATCGGTAGAGGCCCGACGATTGCGTGGCTGCATCCAGAACCTCAGCAAATTAGCAGGATCATCATAGGGTAATAAGATTACCCAAGAACAAGGTATAAATTAAATTAAATTAAATTAAATTTATTTTATTTTATTAAATTTATTAAATTAAATTAAAAAATTATTAGATCTAATTTAGATCTAATTTTTTTTTTAAAAATATTTCTCTTGGTCAAATCAGATCTGAACGAACCTGACCTAGGAAACATGATTTTCCCTTCAACTAGTATCAGAGCCAGGTTTCCATAAATAATTTAGATCTAATTTTAATTTATTTTTAATATAATAATTAAATAATTTTAGATATCACATGAGTTGTGATTAGATCTAAAATTAAAAAAAATTAGAAATTAAATAATTTAGATTTAAGTTGTACAAGATGCATGACTAGTTGTAGAATAGGATTGTTCTATGTATAGTCTTGCATGATCATAATTTAATTTGATAAGATTATAATTTTTAGATCTATTTATTTATTATTTTTTAATATTATAAATATTATAATAAGATTTAAAAAATAAAAAATAAAATTATTTAATTTTTGATATGATGAATGCATGTTTTGACTAGTTGTAGAATAGTTCTATATAATTATCTAGAATAGAATTTATTTTGATATGATCAATTTAAATTTAATTTTTTAGAGGATTATGAGATAATTTAGATCTGAAAACATGCATGATATGATACATGAGATGTATGCAAAACATGTTTATAGTTAGATCAATTTTTATATATGAGATATATGATGTAGATCTAACTAGTTTTATAGTTTTCATATTTTTGATTAAGGTGTTCCCCTTGGCCATCCGGTCATAAGAATAAAGTAGGGTTTAAATACCCTCTCCTCCCATTCGATGGGATATTCTTATAATGTGTAGGGGTGCTGCGCATTCGTCCTTAATCAAAAATTCAAAAAAAAAAATTATTTTCTGTAAAATCTTAGATCTTGAAATTCTAGAATTTTATTTACATATTTTATTTGTGAATCCTAAACTTAATTGAGAATTAAGATTATGAAATATATTAAGTCTAAAAATTAAGAATTTTTAGATTTAAGACATATTCATAAAATTAGGTTCGGACTAGGGTAGCTTAATTAGGTCTAAGCGGTTGATCAAACCGAATTAAGAGTTGGTTAGATGGGATCAAGAGTGCTTATATTGAATAGCCTAATAGGATTAAGTCTGGGTCAAGATCGAGTCACGTGAGTGATCGATCAAGTTAAGACCTAATTAGGCTCAGTTGTTAGAGTCTGGATTATAGGCTAATCTGATTGATTCTAGCTCAATAATTTGGTGTCTAAGATAAGTTTGGCAGATACGATTGACTAGTTTTTAATTGGGAGCTACTCGACTCGAATGCATTCTTGTCGAGTTAATGGCATATTCCTTCCACCGATCTCACTTACCTGACCATATTTGTTGGCTCAGTCTTGATCTGAGATGGCCAATAATCCGAGCTAACCCATGCTACTAGGTTAGTCATAATTGTTATGGCTATTGTAAGTCTAGTTTAATGAGACCTAAATCAAATATCCCTAAGAAAAGATTAAGTCTAAGATCTTCCACCATTGTAGATGTGCAGACCCTTTTCGAGGTTGATTGTTCTTAGCTGGTTACAGTGGTTCAGTTGCATCGGAAAGATGCAACCATGTCTATTAGGCATTGGATGCTACGGGTTGGAGGATGGATTGGGCCCAATATTTTAGATACAGTGAGAAACCTAATTAGGAATCCAATCTATGCAAATGATGGGTCCGACTTAACTAAGAAGTGGATCAATATTTTGGGCACGGTGAGATTCATAAATTAGAGACTAAGTTTGGGTGCACCATGATTAGAGAATCATTGAACAAGAGTTGTTCATCCATTGGCCAACCCATCATCAATAACTGTTAGGTGAGGTGATGAGTCAGTTGGTGGGATCGCATCATCCACTAGAAATCATTAATCGTGAAGATTTTTGCATCTCTACAGAGGGAGTGTAGGGATCTGAGAAAATAGTGAAAGCTAATTTATTTAAAAATAAAATTTTTAAATAAATTGATCAAGTCTTAATTATAATATCTAACTAAAAACTTTGACTCTCTATAGAAAAATATCTGCCTCCAACCCACTAGCATGTATCCAGGACACCCATAGACTGACCGAATCTAATTACAAGGATTGGCTCCAAAACTTCAAACTCATTTTGGATTTCAAGAAGTTAACTCATGTATTAGACTAGGACCCCCCCACCTTACCAGCTTGTCCATCCGCTAAACAGAGAGCGTCTTTTAACAAGTGGATGGACGAAGATAACAAGGCCAGATACTACATGTTGGGCTTAATGTCTGATGAGCTTCAGCGCCAACATGAAGATATCAAGACTGTCCGCCAAATGTTGGCTCACCTATAAGAGATGTTTGGTGAACGGAGTTGCGCAGCTAAGTATCAAATCACTAAACGACTATTCAAGGATAAAATGCATGATGGGCAGTCAGTCCAAGATCATTGTCTAATGATGATCAAGGATTTGGAAGAGCTTGAGAAGCTTGGAGTGAAGTTGTACCTGGATCTACAGAATGATATAATTTTACAATCCTTGATTGATGCATATGGACAGTTCATCATGAACTACCACATGCACAAACTTCAAAATTCTTTGACCGAGCTTATAAATATGCTGATTACTGCTGAGCTTTCCATGAAAGGTTCTAAAGGCTCAGGCTTGCTATGGAATGGACTTCTTCTAAGAGAAAGTCTTTTGGGAAGAAGAAGAAGTCTATGAAAAGGCAAAAGATGGAAGAAGGAAAGAAAAATAAGGCAGAGCTGAAGAAGAAGGCCGCTGACAAAGGAAAGTATTTTCATTGCAACACTGACGGCCATTGGAAGCGAAATTGCCCTACCTACCTGGCTACCCTGAAGAATAAGGAGGCAGGTCCTTTTGGAGGTATTCTTATTATTGAGTCTAACCTTACGGTTTCTTCTGCATCCAGTTGGATGCTTGACTCTGGTTCTAATGCTCATTTGTGCATTTTCATGTACGGTCTTAAGGATAGTAGGAGGCTGAGGGATGGTGAGATGATCCTACGCATTGGAAATAGAGCAAGGGTTGCTGCTATGGCTGTGGGAACATACCCTCTTCGACTACTATCTAGTTTAGACTTAGTATTAAAGGATTGTTATAATGTGCTTGCAGCAAGCAGGAATTTGATTTCTGTTTTATGCTTAGCACTAGAAGGCTATGTAATTAGTTTTCTTAAGGACCATTGTAACATTCTTTATGAAAAAAATAAAATTATAAGTGGTTTCCTTATTAACGGTCTTTATCAGTTACATATTGATGTATCTATTTTTAATATCGAGAAAAATGTGAATGCCATAAGAACAAAATGACCTAGGGATAATCCAAATGATAAGTATCTATGGCACCTAAGACTTGGTCATATAGCAGAAGATAGGGTTAACAAATTAAAGAAAATTGGGCTATTGAGTCCATTGACTTTCGAGTCATATTCAATTTATGAATCTTGTCTTCATGGCAAAATGACTAAGCTCCCTTTTGTAGGACATGGGGAAAGGGCCATAGATCTACTTACCCTAGTACATACTGATGTGTGCGATCCATTTGATGTGCCAGCTAGAGATAATTTTGTTTACTTCATAATCTTTACCGATGATTTATCTCGGTATGGGTATGTGTATCTTATGAGATACAAGTCTGAAGCTTTTAAAAAATTCAAGAAATTCAGATATGAAGTCGAAGAGCAAACTAAAAAATCCATTAAGGTTCTTCGATCAGATCGAGGAGGTAAATACCTTAGTCAAGAATTCCTTGACTATCTCAAGCAAAATGGCATAATCTCTCAATGGACTTTACTTGGAAACACCTCAACTCAACGAGATTTCAGAACGGAGGAACCGGACGCTATTAGATATGGTCCGATCCATGATGAGCTTCATAGACCTTCCTAATTTTCTTTGGGGACTTAGACTGTTAACTACAATATACTTACTAAATAGGGTTCCTTCTAAAACTATTCCTACCACACCATATGAGATATGACATGGTAAGAAATCAAGTCCGACTCATCTCAAAATTTAGGGTTGTTCGGATCATGTCAAAAGACAACAAGCAGATAAGTTAGACTTCAGATCCTTTAGAGCTCGATTTATAGGATATCCTAAAGAGTCATTAGGATATTATTTCTATATTTCAGAAGATCATAATGTGATTGTGAGTCGACATGCCATCTTTCTTAAAAAATAGTTTATTCAAGATGACAGCATTGGAAAGCAGATCAAGCTCGAGGAGAAAGTCTCACAAGAACAACGAGCTAAAGACCAAATGAAACCAAATCAGGTTGAGCCAATACAATCACTACCTCCTCCACCTCGTAGATCGGAAAGAATTTTCCATCCTCCTGAGAGGTACTTAGGTACTATTTAAGAGAAAGTAGAGAAAATGTTCCTCGTAGGTAATGGGGTTCATGTTGATGATCCCAAAACCTATGATGAGGTGATATCGAATATCAACTCCGAGAAATGGTTAGAGGCAATGAAGTCAGAAATTGAGTCGATGCACTCAAACTAAGTCTGGACCTTAGTAGATCCATCAAAAGGTATAGTACCTATTAGGTGTAAATGGATCTATAAGAGAAAGATTGGTGTAGATGGGAATGTGGAGATATTCAAAGCTAGATTAGTGGCAAAAGGTTATAATCAACGTGAAGGCATTGACTATCAAGATACCTTTTCGTCAGTAGCTATTCTAAAATCCATCCGTACATTGCCTGCTATTGTAGCCTATTTCGATTATGAAATATGGCAAATGGATGTGAAAATGGCATACTTAAATGGATACCTTGAGGAAGATATCTATATGGAATAATAGCTAGGTTTCATATCTAGTGATGCTGATCACAAATTATGCAAGCTGCAAGGGTCCATATATAGACTTAAGCAAGCATCTCGGAGATGGAATACTCATTTTAATGATGTGATCAAATTATTTGATTTCATCAAAAATAAGGAGGAACCATGTGTCTTCAAAAAGGTCAGTGGGAGCGCTATTATTTTTCTCGTATTGTACGTGTATGATATCCTCCTTATTGGAAATGATATTCTCATGTTAACCACAGTTAAAATGTGGTTATCCAAAGAATTCTCCATGACAGACCTAGGAGAAGCATTCTTTATTCTAGGAATTAAGGTTTATTGAGATAGACCGAATAGGATGCTAGGACTTTCATAGAAGATGTATATAGAGGAAGTGCTAAAGAGGTTTAGCATAAAAAACTCCAAGAGAGATTTGGTACCCTTCAGACATGGCATTCATCTTTCCAAGAAGATGTGATATAGGGACGTGATGTTGTCGTTAAGACATCATGTTTATCAGTTTAATCCGACTTCTTAAAATAATTAAAAATGCATAGATAGCAGTGAGTCGAATCGAATCCATAGGGAAGGTAGTGTTTTTAGATTTAAAATCTTTGATTTTCTTAAAAGAAAAAGAAAAGAATTTAAAAATAAAATTTAAAGTTGAAAATTAAAAATTAGAATTATGAAGTAGAAATTAAATTATGTAGAAAAGTAAACTTGGTACTAAGATCTATTAATTAGATCTTAGCACCTACTTGCAATAAAATAAATAACAATAATTAAAGTATAAAAATTAAATTACAATAAAAATAAAGCTAAAATCAAAGTGCAAAAAATAAAATTTGCATTAATTAAAATTTTAGAATTTAAATACATAAAATTTTAAAAAAAATAAAATAAAATAGCCTGATCTCTAATCTTAGATTGGCATTGGTAGAAAGATGGTGTAGAAGCCCAGCTCTTCTTCTTGGCACCCATTGCTTTAAAGTAGTCATTAACCATAGCCTGACTTGCCCCTATACCAAAGCTTCATCTTGACCAGAGATGTCGATTTCTAGAGGCCTGGGATTCTTTTTATAGAGCTAGGAGGGTTGGAGAGTTTTCTTCTAGGCAATGTGGGACTAAGGAGCTCTTTGATCATCAAAAAATGAAGAAATCTGAGTGAAAATTGAATTGAAAAGAGTTTTGGATGAATTTTGATGGTTTTGGTGAAATCTGGCCATTCAATAGGAATCCAACGATTCAAAAATCATCAAAATTGGATGTGTATTAGTCCAGATCAAGTCGGATTAAATTCTGGACATTGATTGCACGTTGATGGAGAAAATTTGGCCATTGATCGTGCATCGAAAGTCCTGATCACCATCGGAAGCATTCTAGACTATTGGATCATCCCCTGGATCGAGCGCTGCCATTGGATGGTGATCCGCATGAAGTCTGAAGCTGAATCAAATATGAAAATAACCACATTCATTTGATCTTGACTATAAGCTACTGCAGTCGTCCGATCACATAATTACTGTTCCCATTGACTGCATGGATCGGCTTCACCACACACCATAGTCAATCAGCGCTCCTGTCATCGAGTGAAAAGACCAAAATACTCTATGAGCCACGATAGATTTTCTGTGATCCCTTTAAGACTCTAGGTCCACAACGTGTCGCGCCGTGATTCACCGATTTTTATTGAGCTGGCGGTCCACGTCTAGATCGTGGACTGGCTGATGGCTTCCATGGCTGAGTTGGCTTTGACGGCTTAACTTAGCTTGGTGGCTTGGCTTGCGGAGCCTGAGCCATTTTCCTTTTTTTATTTTATTTTTTTTTATCTTTAGAAATTCATATCTTCTCCGTTTTAGCTCTGTTTTGCTTAAAACTTATTTTGTTGTGATCAAAAAAATAAGCTCTTTCTATCAATTACAAATTTTTATTTTTAAATTTTTATTATTTTTTAATTAATTTTTTAATTAATAAAAATATAAATCTCAAAAATTATATATAAATTAATCATTAATTTTTAAAATTAATATAAATTAATTGATAAATTAATACTTTTATAGGTGGATTTATGATACTTATCACACCTCCTAACTTAAGCTTTGCTCGTCCTCGAGTAAAAAAAGAATTTAGTTTTAAATATCTTTTAACTTTAGAGTTTCGAATTTTACCCAAGCAGTTTTTAAAATGGCCATTGATATTCAGTAGAGCTTAAGTGAGATATATCATTGGGATATTAATATTTTCAATAAAAAAATTAAGTAAAAAATATTAAATTTTTTTGAATTTTTTCTAAATTATCTCATCTTTATCTCTGATTTATCTAAACTTTCATATAGACAAGTGTATTGCTACTTCCGCCCTTCATTTATTGATTTTTATTTTTACATTGCCCACTTTTTGATGCGAATATCATTGCTTACTTAGGCAACGGGATCCGATTACTCGGTGGGTAACCAATATATATATATTTTTTAATGTTGTACCACTATTGAGTGTCTTAACCTCTTAAGCTTTTTATTTAATCCATGTAGCGAGTCTTGGGCCAATGCTCCTAAATCAGTTGGCTTTAGGGTACTAGGTATAGAATACCCCTTGGGCTTAATAGCTCGAATCAAATAGGCTACGAGTTAAGACTAGCTTTACAATGAGCTTCTTTGTCCTTCCCATCTTTTGATGCGAAACTCAATGCTTGCTTAGGCAAAGAGGCCTGGTTACTCAATAAGAAGTATTTGAAAACTATTTTATTTAATTTTTTATATTAAAACTATTTTATTTAATTTTTTATATAAAAAAACGTATAGTTATCCTACACAAGCCTATAAAAAGTATACTTTTCTTTGATGCTAGTAGAAAAAATTAGAAATGCTTCAAGAAAAAACTTTTTATGTTCTGAACTTATTTCTTTATTGAATTTTTTTAATACTTGATTCCTTAATATCTCATAGATTCTCTGATCTGTGCATCAAATTTTTTTTAAAAATGCTTAGTTTAATCGATTCTTAAGTATAATCAGGTGTCTAAATACTAAATACTAACCTTTTCAAGGACTTAAAATTTTAAAATTTTTATTTTTCTCCTCCCCAACTTAATCGACATTATCCTTAATAGAGAAGAAAAAATAAAGGGTGTAATAAAGAATATGAAAGAATACACCTGACTTGGTATATTTTTGGTCTAGCACATGTCTTTAAAAATTTGAGCTCTTCCTTATTCAAATTATCCTAAAAAAAATTAACTAAAAAGATAAATTAAACTAAAAAAAATTAAATATTGGGCTGCCTCCCAACAAGCTTTAAGTTTACCATCTTTAGCCAGACACAGTGCAGCTTAACTATCCTATGTCAAATATTGGATTGACAAATTCCAATAGTTTTGGATTGCCAATCTCAGAAAGTTAATTTATAATCCCATTATTGATCTAATCATTGTTAATTTTAAGGACATAATTTATAACCCCATTCTCAGACCCATGTTTATTAAGAATTTCTCTTATTTGTTCTTCTAAAATGCTCATGAATTGAGTTTTTGTATTAGAAGTTAAGTTTGATTCAATGGATGCTGGAATGGTGACTAAAAATAGTTTTAATTCTGAAGGTAAATTAATATGATCTTGTTTAAATAACTCCATTGATTCTTCATTACATGCCTCTTGATTTTTGTAAAAAGAACTGGCTTCTAGGATTGAAGAAAATAGGACATTAGGTTTATAAGTCTCAGGTAAATCATCTATTCTCTTTTTCTATCTCATTTAAATTAGAACTAGCATCAGTACTAATTCCTAGCTCGGGTTCTTCTATGTGGTTAGTCTCAATACTAACCAATTCCTCTAAATTTTTATTTTAGCTAGTATTAGTATTAGCTTCTCTCACCTGATCTTGGTATGGGTCCATAAGAATCCTATAGCTTTTAAGTTTAGAAATTATTTTGGCATTCTCAGATTAGGGATTCTTAAGTGAGACATTAAATTGATAACTTGATCCAGGTGGTTGGTGGACAATAAGTAGATTATTTGAAATTGGTAGGCTCGATAGTTGATCTAGTTCTCTCCTCATGTTAGACTCAACTAATTATCCTATTTGAACTTCTAGCCTGGCGATAGATTATTGTTGAGTCAGAATCAATTATTGAAGTTGGTTAAATCTATCATCAACTAAATTGGTCTGTTAAGGAGGTGGGTATGAGGGCTGATTATGAAGTGGTGGTTGGAAAGGCTTACTAGGCTGACCTCTATTATAAGCATAGTTCTAATATTGAGGTCTATTCTGATAATTTTGCACTGATGGAGTTTGGGTTTGAGCTTGAGTCTGTCGGAATGTCTAAGAAAAATTAGAGTAGTTACTCCAATGCTGGTTATATGAATTTGAAAGAAGATTTTTAACCGGCTTAGAGTAGCCTTGAGTAGCTTGAACTTGTTCTTGGATAAAATATGAAAACTATGCAGCATGATAGATTGACCTAGGTGATATGAATTATGCAGAAGATTGTTGACCTAGGATTAGGAGTTGATCTAATTTCTGAGCAGGAAGGTCAACTTTATCTAATTTTTGGACTATTAGGTTCAGATTAGCCATTTGATTATCAGGTTTAATGTGAATCAATAATTCAATTAAGTTCAACTAAATCAGAAAAAGTGATTTTCTATCGTGCATGTATTAGTATAACCCTGATGTATGATTCAAAATTTTTTAGATTTTTTTAGAATTTATATATATATTTATTATTTTACTATATTATTATTTTTTATTTTTTATAATTATTTTATTTATTATTTTTAATTTAATTTAATTTAATTATCATTTTTAATATTTTTTAGTTAATTTAATTTAATTTTTATTTTATTTTATTTTTAGAGGAGAAAGGAGAAGAAAGAGAGAAGTTCTAGAGAAGAGGTCCTAAGGAGTCCTAGAACTAAGAAGAGAGAGAAGAATTAGGTTTAATTAGGTTTGATATTGGTTAGCAATCAAGTTGATCAATTAATCCTGACATGGTTATCCTAGATCTAGACAGCTTCTAACTACCAAGGTCACCTTCAAGCTTTTCAAGTGTAAGATCAGCCAGTCAACTGATCAGGTAAGTTTAAGGTCGGTGGGAGTCCCCCCGTTGTTTACCTTAGACACCAATTGTGCTTGGCCAGGTAAACGAATGAAATCAATTAGAAACCACCTTCCTTCGGGTTCAGTCATCTCTGAACCACTTTCTTAGACACCAGTCAAATTGACTAACCCTAATCTAGTTCAGCTCTTAGGGTTCCTTATCCTATTGATCTCGAGTTCCTAGGGCTGATGTCTAATTGATTTTAAAATTAAAAGCTTAGGTCAATACAGGATACTGGTTGATTGTTTGTGGGCCAAGAAAGGGTGATAAAATCTCCACCTTATTTTGTTTAATTGGGTGTTACCCTTAATTTGATTTAAAGATGCATATGCATAATCACTTTCAATAAGAGATTCTATGCAACTAAAGTAGATGCATGAAATTGATTAAACTTAAGAGCTTACCTTGTCTCCAGCGATCACCAAAAAAAAAATAAAACTAATATGATGCATGTTCTAAATAGTTAGGATTTCTAATCTTATCGTGAAGCTTTTAATTAGGTTTAAATGAATATTTTTTTAAATTAATTTAAAAATAAAATAAATAAATAAATAAGTAAAAAGGAAAGAGGACTAGAGTTAGGATTGATCTCACCAAGATTAGATGCTTTCTTCCTTTTCCCTTCCTTTTTTTCTTTTCTCTTTCTTTTCTATAAATAAATAAATAAAAAGTTAGTAAGCAATATTTAAACAAATATTTATAATTAATTTATCAAAAAAATCAAAGAAATCAAAGAAAAAATAGAATTTATTCCTTTTCCGACAATGGCACCAAAAACTTAATAAGAGCATGTTTGCCGAAATTATTTTTAATTCATTTAAAATAAATTAAAAAAATTAAAATTAAAAATCAAAAATAATCTCTAGCAATAGCGTCAAAAATTAGATAGGAACACGATGTTGTTGTTAAGACACCGTGTTTATCAGTTTAATCTGAGTTCTTAAAATAATTAAAAATGCGTAGATAGCAGTGAGTCGGATCGAATCCATAAAAAATATAGTATTTTTAGATTTAAAATTTTTAATTTTTTTTTAAAAAAAGAAAAAAATTTGA
The DNA here is from genome assembly GCA_006176705.1 of Cocos nucifera. Lineage (NCBI taxonomy): Eukaryota > Viridiplantae > Streptophyta > Magnoliopsida > Arecales > Arecaceae > Cocos > Cocos nucifera. The sequence continues at coordinate 60,696 of QRFJ01004721.1, read as the reverse complement.
AAATTGAATTTGAAGTTAGAAATTAAAAATTAAAATTATGAAGTGGAAATTAAATTATGCAGAAAAGTAAACTTGGTACTAAGATCTATTAATTAGATCTTAGCATCTACCTGCAGTAAAATAAAGAATAATAATTAAAGTATAAAAATTAAATTATAATAAAAATAAAAAACTAAAATCAAAGTGCAAAAAATAAAATTTATATTAATTAAAATTTTAGAATTTAAATATATAAAATTTTAAAAATAAAATAAAATTAAATAAAATAGTCTGATCTCTGATCTTGGATCGACATTGGTAGAAAGATGGTGTAGAAGCCTAGCTCTTCTTCTCGGCATTCATTGCTTTGAAGCAGCCATTAACCCATAGCCTGGCTTCCCCCTTTACCTTCACCTTGATTGGAGATGTCAATTTCTAGAGGCCTGGGGTCCTTTTTATAGAGCTAGGAGGGTTGGAGAGTTTTCTTCTAGGCAATGTGGGACTAAGGAGCTCTTTGATCGTCAAAATATGAAAAAAATCTAAGTGAAAACTAGATTGAAAAGAGTCGTGGATGAATTTTGGTGGTTCTAGTGAAATCTGGCCGTTCAATAGGAATCCAACAATCCAAAAATCATCAAAATCGGATGTTTATCAGCCTAAATTAAGTCGGATTAAATTCTGGCTGTTGATCGCACGTTGATAGAGAAATCTAACTGCTGATTGCACGTCGGGAGTCTTGATCACCGTTGAGAGCATTCTGGACTGTCGGATCATTCCCTGGATCGAGCGCTGCCATTGGATGGCGATCCACATGAAGTCTGAAGCTGAATTTGGAAATAACCACAGTCATTTGATTTTGACCGTAAGCTACTACAGCCGTCCGATCGTGGAATTACTATTTTCATGGACTGCATGCACCGACTTCACCACACACCATAGCCAATCAATGCTCCTGTCATTGAGTGAAAAGACCAAAATATCCTATGAGCCGTAATAGATTTTCTGTGAACTCTTTAAGGGTCTAGGTCCACCATGTGTCACACCATGATTCACCGGTTTCTACTGAGCTTACGGTCTATGCCTGGATCATGGACTGACTGATGGCTTCCATGGCTGAGTCGGCTTTGACGGCTTGGCTTGGTGGCTTAGCTTGCGGAGCCGGCTGAGCCATTTTTCTTTTTTTATTTAATTTTTTTTTATCTTTATAAATTCATATCTTCTCTATTTTAGCTTCATTTTGTTTGAAACTTATTTTATTATGATAAAAAAATGAGCTCTTTCTATTAATCATAAAATTTTATTTTTAAATTTTTATTATTTTTTAATTAATTTTTTAATTAATAAAAATATGAATTTTTAAAAAATTATATATAAATTAAACATTAATTTCTAAAAATTAATATAAATTAATTAATAAATTAATATTTTTATTGGTGAATTTATGGTACTTATCAATGTGCCTTAGCACACCTAAGGAGATAGAATGCATGAGCAAGATCCCTTATGCTTCAGCAATAGGGAGCCTCATGTATGCCATGTTATGTACATGATCTGATATAGCCCATGCTGTGAGTATCACGAGCAGATATCAGTCGAATCTAGATGAAGAATACTGGACTTTTGTGAAGTGTATCCTTAAGTACTTAAAAAGAACTAAGGATATGTTGTTGGTTTTTGGTAATAGAGAACTCCAAGTTCAGGGGTATACAGACTTGGATTTTATGTTCGATGTAGATGATTGAAAGTTAACATTTGAGAGTCTGTTTGTGTGTAATGATGGTGCTGTCAGTTAGAAGAGTTTCAAGCAGACAATGATAGCAGATTTCACCATGGAAGCATAGTACATCGCTGCATCAGAAGCTACGATGAAGGCATTTTGGTATAAGAAGTTTGCTATAGAGATCGGAGTGATGCCATCAGATGTCATTCCTCTATACTACAATAATAATGGCACCATAGCCCTAGCTAAGGAGCCGAGATCTCACAAAAAATCCAAGCACAACGAGCGGCGATACCACCTCATCCACGATTATCTCGAAAAGGGTTACGTCCAGGTCAAGAGAGTCAACTCTGTAGACAATGCGATAGACCTACTTACAAAGCCGTTGGGTCAGTAGAAGATCAAAGCCCACCTTGAGAAGATGGAACTTAGAATTGTAGCCAATTGACTTTAGGTCAAGTGAGAGTTTTTTAGATATGTGTGCCCTTGAAGCCAGAATTGGCTAACACTTGTTATACACTTCTAAGGGCAAAATTATAATTTTGACTATAAATAATAATATGGATTATTTTCTATCACAATGTGTATTTAGTGTCTGTGATACATTCCTTGAGTTAATGGCAATGATAATTCTTATTTTCAAGAGTTGAAAATTTAAGATATGAATTTTCATTATTAACTCATAAAATGCTCCTGACCGTAGGATCATCATGAGGATGGTGATTGATCCGGAAGGTTGGTATACAATTGCTTCTTTATAGTAGATGAGTCTTGGGTCTATGGTGTAGAGACACTGGAGCGAGAGTATAGATACTCGGTAGAGAATGAGGGTACTAAGTGTAACCACCTCGAGCAGTCATTAGGAAGTTTACCTTCTCATCGATGACTAGCTCGAAGCTGTAGTGGTGTGTCTGATTCTTTGACCTGAGGTACATCGACAGTTCACCTTAAGGGTGTTATAGTTTGACTATATCATGACTCGGTTTCCTAGCCATTCAAAATCCTGAGGTGTATGTTGGCTATAGTATGTTTATTGTAGAAATTGGATTGCACCAAAAGAAAATCTATCTTCCTTGGTAGATAAAGAGCAGCTCTATGATGATCATGAGAATCAAATTCATAAGCCCATGGCCGTGACAGAGTGAAATAATATAAAGAGTTTCTATTAAGGTTTTCATATTGGATTTGAATCGAATGATTAATTCATATGATGGAAATTAGTGTTTAATGAGTTCACCTTAACCCTAATCCGATCGAGGCTCAAGTAGAAGAACTTAATCACATAGGTAACTATACTGAGAGATTCATTTTTAGTTCTGATGGGTTGCCACCATATACTGCTAGGTGTCACTGGTAGATTTTGGGAGCAATTAGAATGATTTGAATGATCGATCATTCTAGTTATCTAAATCAAAAAAAGTTCTGATCCATCGGAAGGTATTTTGATGATGTCGATGATAGAGATCGTGACATATCTCATTATCATACAGAACTAAATCTAATTGGATCACACAAAGAAGAATTTGGATCTGGATATCATCAATTGGACTAACCCAGTTCAATTGATTTGAATTAGATTCAATTAGTTTCAAGGAAATCGTGCTAGCACACGATTGAGCCTAATGTTCTCCTTCAATAATCATCAAAAGTTATCTCGACTGAGCCAAATATATTTAGACTAACTCAAGTATCTTTACTTGGTTTGACTAGAGCTTATCTAGGTTAGAAAAGGATTGTCTTAATTTATGAGATAAATTTGAGATAACACCTGCCATTTTCCATCACCTGCTAATTCTTATCTTTTGACTTTGGTCAAACGTTGACCTTTGACACTTAGACATCTGCCCATGTGTCGTACACCCATAGGAGAGAGATTTGACCTCTTGTCCCCATGCTAGAAAGAGAAAAGGAGGGGGCATGCACCCAAGGATAATGATGCCTAGAGTCCCATACAGATGGGACTCCAGGTTGCTTCATGGAATCAAACAAGATGGCACCAAAGACTCTACTTTGATTAGTCTTGGCACCACCTAAGGATGTTTGAGAGGGACTCTTATCTGATTGGATCAGATGATGTCATCCCATCAATCAAATTTAGATCTGATTGCACGTAGAGATGTGATTGGTCGGGATGATGTGGCACTGTATGGCACAGCAGGGCCTATATAAACCCTGTCTGCGCCTAGGTTTGTAAAAAGCTCTCCCCTTGCCTACACCACATAGCCCTCTCCCCTCTCTTCCATAACTACCTCTAATCTTCTCTCTCCTCTCCATGCCCAAAAAGCTTTGGGCTCAAGTTTGGTGCGATCCAGGTAAGAGAAAGGTGACAAGAAAGGAAGAAGGCAGCACTACTGCAAGAGACGACATCGGATCTTCAAAAATTATTTTGAAGATCTTCAAGATCAGATCTAGATCTGATCTTTAGAGAAAAGATTAAGAAGGAGAAGATCTTCAGATCCTACCTGAGTGGATACTAGTAGAGGCCAGGTGATTGCGTGACTGCATCTAGAACCTCAGCAAATCAGTCAGATCATCACAGGATAATAAGATTAGCCAAGAACAAGGTATAAATTAAATCTAATTTAATTTAATTTAATTTATTTTATTAGATTCATTAAATTAAATCAAAAAAGTATCAAATTTGATTTAGACCTAAGAGAAAAATTTTTGAAATATTCCTCCTGGTCAAATCAAATCTGAAGGAACCTGATCTAGAAAATAGGATTTTTTCTTCATCAACTAGATTAGGTAAAGTGATTTTGTACCGTGCATGTCTGAAGGAAAATCCTGATTTTCTGGATCAGATTCGTTCAAATCTGATCGGATCAAGAGATATATTTTAAATTTTTTTTTTTGATATAAATCAGATTTGAGATGTCTTAGATTTGATTCTTATTATTATAATAATAAAAATAAAATTAAGATAAATTAAATCAAATTTCATTTATCTTAATGTAGGGTAATCCTATTATCCGTTGATGATCCTGTAAGCAGCGAAAGATTCTGGATCTAGCCATGCAAGTGCTTGGCCTCTACTAGTATCTACTTAGGCTGGATCTGGAGATCCTCTTCTTCTCTATCACGTCTCTAAAAATCAGATCTGAATCTAATTTGGAGGATCTTGAAAATAACTTTCAAAGATCAGCAGTTGTCCTTTGTAGCAGCGCAGCCTTCTAGCTTTCTGTCGCCTTTCTCTTATCTGGATTGCACCAATTTGGATATCAAACTACTTTGGGCATGGAGAGGAGAGGGAGAAGATGGTCTTGGCGTGGAGGAGGAGGAGAGAGGCAGCCTTGGGGCGTGGAGAATTATTCACTGAGATACTCCTTGAGTTGGGCGCAGGGTCTTATTTATAGACTATGCGTGATCCAACTCTTCTTCTTCCTAACCAATCACAATCCTTTGTGAAATCTGATCTAAATCTGATTGGTGGGAATAGAGTCCCTTGAATTCCTCCTTAGATGGCACCTAAGACCAATCAAAGTTGGTTCTTAGGAGGAGTCTAATCGAAATCCAAAAAGGAGATGGAGTCCCTATCCAACAGGGACTCATGGGCGCCTCCAGATTGGGCGCACACCACCCTTGGCATCCGCCCTCCTCCTTGCCAGGTTCTGGTAGGGGGACAAGCCCCCACCAGCTCTCCAATAGGTGTGTGACATGTGGACAGAAGTCAAAGCATCAATGGTCAACATTTGATCAGTCAATGGTCAACTTTTGACCAAAGTCAAAGGATGAGAAATGGTAGGTGACCAAAAATGGCAGGTATTGTCTAACAAAATAAGACAACCCTTTTTTGATCTGGACAGGCTCTAGTCAGACCAAGTGAAGGCCTATGATCGATTATAAACTCCTTTGGCTTAGTCAGGACAACTATTTATGATAGTAAAAGAAGAACGTTAGGTTCAATCGAGTGCTAGCATGATTTTCTT
>QRFJ01004721.1:0-54068 GCA_006176705.1 Cocos nucifera | reverse complement strand
CTACCATGGCCATGGATTTCTGGACTTGATTCTCATGATCATCATAGGGCTACTCCTCTACCACCGAGGTAGATAGATCCCATCTTGATGCAATCCAGTTCCTACAATGAACATGCTATAGCCAACATACACCTCAGGGTTCCATATGGCTAGGAGACCGAGTAATGGTGTAGTCAAACTATAACACCCTCAAGGTGAACTGCCGATGCATCTCAGGTCAAAGAACCAGACACACTACTGCAGCATCGAGTCAGTCATTGACGAGAAGGTAGACTCCCTAATGACTACTCGAGGTGGTCACGCTCAGTGCCCTCGTTCTCTAACGAGTACCTGTACTCTCGCTCCGGTGTCTCCACACCGTAGACTCAAGACTCATCTACTAAAGAGAAGCGATCGTACACCAACCTTCCGGATCAATCACCATCCTCGTGATGATCCTATGGTCGGGAGCTGTTTATGAGTTAATAATGATTATTCATGTCTTAAATTTTCAACTCTTGAAAATATGAATTATCATTACCATTAACTCAAAGGATGTATCACAGACACTAAATACACATGTGTGATAGAAAATAACCCATTTCATTAATTATAGTCAAAATTACAATTTTGCCCCTAGAAGTGTATTACAAGTGTCAGCCAATTCTGGCTTCTAGGGCACATATATCTAACAATCTCCCACTTGTCCTAAAGCCAATTGGCTACAAGTCTAAGTCCCATCTTCTCAAGGTGGGCTTCGATCTTCTGCTGGCCCAACGGCTTTGTAAGTGGGTCTGCCACATTATCTGTGGAGTTGACTCTCTTGACCTCAACGTAACCTTTCTCAAGGTAATCGCGGATGAGATGATATCGCCGCTCAATGTGCTTGGACTTCTGGTGAGACCTCGGCTCCTTAGCAAGGGCTATGGCGCCATTGTTGTCGCAGTAAAGAGGAATGGCATCTGATGGCATTACTCCAATTTCTGCAGCAAACTTCTTGTACCAGAATGCTTCCTTTGCAGCCTCTGATGCAGCTATATATTCTGCTTCCATGGTGGAATCTGCTATCACAGTTTGCTTGGAACTCTTCCAGCTGACAGCTCCACCATTGCACACAAACAGACTTCCAGATGTCGACTTTCGATCATCTATATCGGACATGAAGTCCGAGTCTGTGTATCCCTGAACTTGGAGTTCTCCATTACCAAAGACCAACATCATATCCTTAGTTCTTCTCAAGTACTTAAGGATACATTTCACAGAAGTCCAGTGTTCTTCACCTGGATTTGACTGATATCTGCTTGTGACACTCACAGCATGGGCTATATCAGGTCGTGTACATAGCATGGCATACATGAGGCTCCCTATTGCAGAAGCATAAGGGATCTTGCTCATGCGTTCTATTTCCTCAGGTGTGCTGGGGCACATCTTCTTGGAAAGATGAATACCATGTCTGAAGGGTATTAATCCCCTCTTAGAGTTTTCCATACTAAACCTCTTTAGTACTTCCTCTATGTACATCTTCTGTGAAAGTCCTAGCATCCTATTCGGTCTATCCCTATAGACCTTAATTCCTAGAATAAAGGATGCTTCACCTAGGTCTTTCATGGAGAATTCCTTAGACAACCACATCTTGACTGATGTCAACATGGGAATATCATTCCCAATAAGGAGGATGTCATCCACGTACAATACGAGGAAGACAACAGCGCTCCCACTGACCCTTTTGAAAACACATGGTTCCTCTTCATTTTTGATGAAACCAAACTTTTTGATCACATCATTGAAACGAGTGTTCCAGCTCCGAGATGCTTGCTTAAGTCCATATATGGACCTTTGCAGCTTGCAAACCTTGTGATCAGTATCACTGGATGTGAAACCTAGCGGCTGTTCCATATAGATATCTTCCTCAAGATATCCATTTAGGAATGCCGTTTTCACGTCCATTTGCCATATTTCATAATCGAAATAGGCTGCAACAGCAAGCAATGTGCGGATGGATTTTAGCATAGCTACCGGGGAAAAGGTATCCTGATAGTCAATGTCTTCGCGTTGACTATAACCTTTTGCCACCAGTCTAGCCTTGAATGTCTCCACATTCCCATCTGCACCAATCTTTCTCTTGAAGATCCATTTACACCCAATAGGTACTATACCTTCTGGTGGATCTACCAAGGTCCAGACTTGGTTTGAGTGCATCGAGTCAATTTCTGACTTCATTGCCTCAAGCCATTTCTCGGAGTCGATATCTGATATCGCCTCGTTGTAGGTTTTGGGATCATCACCATGAGCACCATTACCTATGAGGAACATTTCCTCTACATCCTCTGAAATAATACCTAAGTATCTTTCAGGGGGACGGGAAACTCTTTCCGATCTACGAGGTGGAGGAGGTAGTGTTCTTATTGGCTCAACCTGATTTGGTTCCACTTGGTCCTTAGCTCTTTCTGCTTGTGAGACTTTCTCATCAAGCTTAATCTGCTTTCCAATGCCACTATCTTGAATAAACTATTTTTCAAGAAATATGGCATGTCGACTCACAATCACATTGTGGTCTTCTGGAATGTAGAAATAGTATCCTAATGACTCTTTAGGATATCCTATGAATCGAGCTCTAAAGGACCTAAACTCTAACTTGTCCGCTTGTTGTCTTTTGACATAAGCCGGACAACCCCAAATTCTGAGATGACTCAGACTTGGTTTCTTACCGTGCCATATCTCATACGGTGTGGTAGGAACGGTTTTAGAGGGAACCCTATTCAGTAAATAGATTGAAGTTAATAATGAATGTCCCCAAAGAAAATCTGGGAGGTCTGTGAAGCTCATCATGGATCGAACCATATCCAATAGAGTCCGATTTCTCCGTTCTGAAACCCCGTTGAGTTGAGGTGTTCCTGGTGGAGTCCATTGAGAGACTATGCCATTTTCCTTAAGATAGTCTAGGAATTCCCGGCTAAGGTATTCACCTCCTCGATCTGATCGAAGAACCTTAATGGGTTTTCCAGTTTGTTTTTCTACTTCATGTCTGAATTCTTTGAACTTTTCAAAAGCTTCAGACTTGTGTCTCATAAGATACACATACCCTAGGATAGGAAAAATCAGTAGGTTTGGCTCTTTCGAAACTTTTTGAATAATTGTGAAGTAAATATCTAATAATTTTACAGTGCATGTTAATCATTATCCATCTAGTTAGAATCTAATATTATTAAATTCATATATGTATAAATCATATTGTATCGATTCGAGTTCAGAACTCAAAATCCATGCACGGATAGCTGATCTCGATGATTTGAATCCATCAGAAGAAGCCACAAGTGTCACACTATAGCCACACACTCATCCAATCTCTACTGTTGGTCTACACAGAGCTCCTGATCATGACCAGCTCCACCGGAGTGCTAGCTCCTTGTTAGGGCCTTTGACTGTTGATCTCGATCGATCCAATCGATCACCTTTTTTTTGATCTCTCGAATGCTCCAAAAAATCAAAACTTGCTTTTTGGAGGATGATGAGGTGTTGTGTCTGGTGGCAATCCAATGCTCACAGTACTCGATCTCTCCACCCGAACCCAGGATCCCAATCCTACAATTTTTCACTCATCAAAAATCCTGACGCCCGGAAACTCTCTCTTGCCCACTCCTTTTTGAATTTTTCCATGAAATAATTTTTCACAAGTAGAGGGACTCTCCCTCTCCCTTACACTTACTTTAAAACCCCTTTTTAAATGAGTGACGATAAGAGAAAAAAAAGAGAAAAGGTGGCATTAGGAAGGATGTGGCATAGGAAATAATGTTTGACTTTTCCACCCCAGAAGGCTATGCCCCACTCAGATATTCTCTCTCTAAAAAACCTTTCCATGCCCCTCTCTGATCCTTCACATCAACCCATGCATGCCCAGAGAAAAATCCTTTTTAGAAAGTGCAACAAAGTGGGAAAAATGCATGGATAAGGGAGGTTAGTGGGTTTTAACCATCTCCACTTGAATTCAAAATTCAAGTGTATTCCTCATGCAAATCCAACACCCCCTAAAGTGATTGACGTGTAGAAGGACTCTCCTTCTGCATGCCCACACCTATAAACACACAAAAATGTGCATCAAAAGCATAAGGGGCATGGAGAAATGGATAAGTCTTGAGTGGGTTAGGGGGTTTCAATCAATAACAATCTAAGTTGAATTCAAAATTCAACTTAAATTTAAACCAGCCCAATCCTTGGACTAGGTCAAAGAGAGAAGAGAGAGGGGGCATAAAAACCTTTATTCTGTATGAGAAAAACTTACATAGAAAAGATATGGGGCATGAAAAAATGTGGAAAAGTCAAATATGGTGGGCACTAGGGAGAGTTTGAATTCAAATCTCATTTGACTTGGTCCAAATTGGTTTCAACCAAATCAATTAATTTAAATTAATTAGATTAGGTTGAACTCAATCAAATTAGGCTTAATTCAATCCAATAAAATTCTAACTAAATTAGAAATTAATTAGGTTCGGCCCCTAATCAAATCAGGATCAAATCTTCCATAGCGATTAGGTCATCTCATGACCTAATCAGGTCAAACCCAATCGAATCAAATTCAATTGAACTTGATCGAATCCTCATTGCTCAATCAAATTGAGCTAATAAGTAATCAAATTATTAATTAATCCTCCAAAAATATAGAGTCCTAATTTGATGGATGTCTAGGCAATAGAGTTCCATCAACATGAAACTCCTGAAGAGTTCCAAACTAGTGGAACTCTTGAATCCAGTATCCCAAATGAATGAAATTCATGATCATAGAATCTTAGACTAGTGAAACTCCTGATTAGAGAGTTTCGAACAAGTAGGACTCTGAGTTTCAGTCTAGTTGAACCTACAAAGATAGAGTTCTAGTCAAGTGAGACTCCTGATCATAGAGTCCCAATCTAGTGGAACTCTTGACCATAGAGTCTCAGACCATTGAGACTCTTGATTAGCCATTAGATCAGGTGGGAACTCCTATTGTGTGTGACCTCATAGGTGAAGAAAAATCTCATTTTCTACCATAGGATCGTACAGATCTGATCAGATTTAGAATGAATTTTTCTAAAAAAAATTCTAAATGATCTAATCAGATCTAAGAGTTCTTAGATATGATCATGATGATATAATATTAAAAACTAAAAAATAAAATTAAATCATATTTAATTTCTTATCTTGTTTGGATAATCTGATTATCCTTCGATGATTCTGATTTTTTCTGAGATTCTGGAGGAGCAACGCACGCGCCTGACCTCTACCAATATCCACTCAGGGAGGATCTGAATGTCTTCTCCTTGCAAATCTTTTCTCCAAAGATTAGATCTAAATCTAATCTAAAAAACCTTCAAAATAATTTGAGAAGGATGCTTGTCTATCTCATGAACACCATCGCATAGATGCTGAACTCTTCATAATTTGATTAGATCTTCTTCTCTGATTTGCACCCAACCTTTGGCACGTAGAAGAAGGGGAGAGAGAGGATTTGAGGAGGCATGGAAGATGGAAGGGGCGGCAGCCTTTTGGGTGAAAAATAAAACTTGCATTAAAGTGCATTGGCGTGAGAAGGATTTATATCAAATACCAATGCCAAAAGGAGTCCCATTTGACCAAAATAACTATTTTATTTTTATCGTTGGGACTTTAGATCTTATTCCCCATGTAGAGTACCAGATCCTATCTAGTTTTCACACCAAAAAGACTTCAAAAAGGTGTCAGCATGAGTAGATAAGGAAAAGTCCACTACACCTAGGACTCTTCCCTCAAGAGTTTGATCCAAATCAAACTCTTTCAAAACTAAATCTAGGTACCTCCAAAAATTACAAAATTTGGTACACCTAATGAATGATTGTGTCCTATCACATATCTAAAAATTAGATCAAAATAATTTCTAGATAATTTTCTATAAGCATCTGATCAGGTGACCCTCAATTCTCTCAAACAGATCAACTTTTGACCCTAGTCAATTTGCACTATGAATGGATTTAATTTCTATAATTAATCTGACCTGGATAGGTTCTAGTTAGATGAAAATAAACTCATTCAAGATATAAGAATAAGTCAAATCAAATTTGACTCAGTTGCAACGAATCAGAAAGATTACAGAGGGAGAAAGTTAGGCTCAATTGTGTGCTAGCACGATTACCTTGAGCCTGATTGGATCTAATCCAAATCAATCAAATTGAATTAGCTCAATTGATGATATCTAGACTCAAACCCTTATTTGTGTGATCCAGTTAGGTTCAGTTTCATATGGTAATGAGATATGTTAAGATCTCTATCATCGACATCATCGAAATACCTTTCGATGGATCAAAACTTTTCTGATTCATACAATTAGAATGATCGATCATCAAAATCATTCTAATTGCACCCAAAATCCACCAATGACACCTAGCAGTATATGGTGGCAACCTATCAAAACTGAAAGTGAACCTCTTGATGCAGTTACCTATGTGATTGGGTTCTTCTATCTTGAGCCCCGATAAGATTAGGGTTAAGGTGAACTCGTCAAACCCAACATCCATCATATGAATTAATCATTTGATTTGAGTCTAATGTGAAATTCTAATAGAAACCCTTTCTATGATCTTCACTCTACCATGGCCATGGGCTTAAGGACTCAATCTCATGATTATAATAGGGCTACTCCTCATCTACCGAGATAGATAAATCTTCTATTGGTGCAATCCAATTCGTACAATGAACTTGCTATAGCCAACATACACCTTAGGATTCCAAATGGCTAAGAGACCGAGTTATGGTGTAGTCAAACTATAACACCCTCAAGACTGCTCGAGATGATCACGTATAGTGCCCTCGTTCTCTAACGAGTACCTGTACTCTCACTTCGGTGTCTCCACACCATAGACTCAAAACATATTTATCCTAAAAAAGTGATCATATACTAACCTTCTAGATCAATCACCATTCTCGTGATGATCCTACGGTCGGGAGTAATTTATGAGTTAATTATGAAAAATTCATGTCTCAAATTTTCAACTCTTAAAAATATGAGTTATCATTACCATTAACTTAAAAGATGTATTACAGACACTTTAAATATACACTATAATAGAAAATAATACTTTTATTAATTTATAGTCAAAATTATAATTTTTTTTTTAGAAGTGTATTGCAAGTGTTTAGCCAATTTGGCTTCTAGAGCATACATCTAACAAACTCCTACTTGATTTAAAGCCAATTGGCTACAAATCTAAGTTCCATCTTCTCAAGGTGGGCTTCGATCTTCTATTGGCTTAATGATTTTGTTAGCGGATCAACCGCATTATCTATAGTGTTGACTCTCTTGACCTCGACGTATCCCTTTTCGAGGTAATTGATGCATGCTAATTTATAGCTATGGCAAGTGCACCAGTCGATCAAGTAATAAAGTGAATGAGTAGAGTATCATCCCTAGAGGATTGGAAAATAAGTACTGAAAAGCTCTTTCCTATGCTTTATTTAGAAGATCGATTTATGAAATAAGAAATTAAAAAAAATAAAAAATAATTAAAAGTTTTTAATTAAATAGAGAGAGTGTAAATTATTAGGGTTTTAAATTCAAGAGCAATGGATTACTAAGGCAATCGGTTCACCTACTCAGTCAATACAATATTCAGATTTTTAGATTAATTTTATTTCATGTGACGGTGGAGTCTCCTAATTTATTCACTACCCTTTGGTCCAGGCATAGCAAAATCTATTAATATTTATTAATTATCCTTTGGTCCAGGTGTAATTTAAATAAATATTAATGCATTAGGTTTTGTGAAACCCTCTAATTAAAATACGCTGCGTCCAAAGCGCACTAAAATTCCCGCATGCATATGAATTCTAATTTGATTCATAATACAAGGTATATAATCAAGAAGCATTAACATAGATGTACTTGGTCCGTAACATCTATGTTCATCAGATCAATTAGAAGATGGCCAGTAATCTAAAAGCATTAAGATCAGATTTATATACTCCTCATGAATAAAATTTAAAAATAAGTCATACTGAATATTGCATCAAAAGAGTGGCTACACCTTAGCCTTAGTAAAATAAAATTTAGTTCATGATAACAAATTCAAAAATAGCAAATAAAATAAAAAGCATGAAGAAATTAGACTGTTTGATTGCTGAAATTGATTGTCTGCTGCTCTTGATGTGGAGAACTTGGCGAAGAAGAAGAGGCTCCTTGATGTCTTGATCGTTGAAGAAAAATAAAAAAAAACCCTTTTAATTTTCTCACAAATCACTTTTTTTTATCTCTCTCCTCTCTCTTTCTCTCTCTCTTTCTCCCTCTCTCTTTCTCCCCGTCTCTCTCTTTGTCTCTCTCTTTTTCCCTTCTTTTTTATTTCACGGCAAACATAGGTTTTATATCTAAAGAATTTGATTTCTCCTCAAATTCCATCAAAAACTAGGTTTAAGACTCCCAAAACAACTCAAATTAAGATCTGGGTAATTCTGACCGTTGGATGGTGATCAAACGGTCCAAAAACCACTCAAAAACCCCTTAAAATAACCCAGATCAAGTCGGATTTAATCTCAGCCGTTGGATCGACCGTTGGATCGAATCTGGACCGTCCGATCGCGTTGAAATAAGCCTTCAGACCTTTAGTTTTATGTCGGGATGAATCTCGACCGTTGGATCTCGATCGGGAGCTGCGGATGCCGTCCATCAGCGCCTTCTTCTCGTCCGTCCGATCAAGCTTCAGTGAAAACCGCCCGTTGGATCAGCCAGAATTCCCAAATTGCCCTCCGTGGACCGTGCGCGAGCCCGGTGTTGCGTGGACCGCCGCGTTCTTCAGCCAATCAGCGCGCGCTTTAAGCTATGAAATTCCCGAATTACCCTTCAGATGGTCCACCGTGCGCCGCGAAAAATGCTGACGTCATCCTGACGTCAGCGTTGCGTCATTTTTTTTTTTTTTTTTTGAAATTCAATTCTGGGCTCGTTTGAAGTCCGTTTTGCCTGAAATTTTTTTCATCTGAACCAGAAAAATGAGATCTTCACATTGGTGGCCTTCTTTCCTACATAAGATTAATAAAAGTATCAATTTCTAATAAAATAGATTAATTTATTTTATAATTTAATACTTTTATTAGTATATTTTTACCACTTATCACACCCCCCAACTTAGTCATTGCTAGTCCCTTAGCAATGTTTTATTTAATACCATATTTCAATAAGATTATCCATCACAAAGATAAAATCTAGGATTAAAGGTCAAAAAGTTTAGAAAATACTGCTAACTAAGCATTGAGCTTCAGAAGCAAATTTTTCAGTCAATACAATTAAAAACTTTCTTAGAGTACATCAAAGATCTATAGCACTTGTGTTCGTGATGACTAACTTTAGCATTTCAGTATTAAATTAAAAGAACAAAAGTATCCTCTCTTATCACCTATTTTGGTCAATTTTCTATACATTCTCAATTTTATACTCATGAATTAAGGTAGCTTTCACACTGCCTTTTCTTCTCTTTTTTTTTCTTTTCTTTTCTTTTTTTTTTTTTTTTTACTGTGCTGAGCATCCTGGCCTTTCCTTCACCATTTTACGTGAATTTTCACACTTGACCTAGGTGCAGAGATCCAGTTACTAGGCTTTGGGCAATCCACATATACTCTGTCTTTTGCACTTTATTTATAGGCAGGTAGCTCTTTCCTTAAATTCAAGTTTCTTTGATTAGAATGTATATTAATTACCAATTTTCAGTGATAATTGAATCCTCAGTTGACCTTATAATCAATACCTACTTTGCCTTGTTAGTGTGCATGTGCAATAAAAAGTGCTAATAATCTTTTAATGACCTAAGTAGGCTGCTAAAAGTTGACCAACTAATCTACTTCTTTAACTCATTACATTCATTAGCAAATAATTCTATCTTTTATCACTTATCCAGTTTATCTTGCTCAAGATTTTCTTCTTGACACATGGTTTTTTTTTTTTTTATTAATTATTGTTCTACATTATCTTAAAGGAGAAAGAAAAATAAAGGATGTAATAAAGGATAGGAAGGAATACACCTGATTTTATTCAGTCTGGTTCTTTGGAGCTTTGAAATTTTGCTTGAGTTCTCATTGATTTTTCTGCAAAATTGAAAATACACACCAGAGCAGTAAAAGAGCAACAACAAATTACTGAAAAATAAAAGAAAAGAAAAATGATCAAAACTAAAAAAAAAAAAGAAACAACCTATCTAGTAGTTCTGATTTATAGTCTTCAGCTTGACTTTCTTTGAGTTCTAAAGTGGATCAATCCGGTGCCACTTCAATTGGAATACTTTCATGTTTGATCGAATCTTCTTTCAATTTGACATTGCTTGCTTTTATAGTCTCAAACCTATTTTCTACAGAATTCTCATATAATGGATTGTCAATAATGTCAATTAAAAAATAAGTTTGATTATCATCAGGATGTTTAGTATCTTTAAAAACATTAAAAGTAACTTGTTCGTCTTGGACTCTAAGAATTAATTTTCCTTGTTGAACATCTATTAAAGCTCCTCCAGTAGCTAAAAAGGGTCTCCCTAAAATAAGGGGTACATCATAATCTTCTTCCATATCAAGAACAATAAAATCAACAGGGAAAATAAACTTGTTTACCTTTACCAAGACATCCTCCACTATACCTCTTGGATATTTAATGGATCTGTCGGCTAATTGAAGAGTAATAGTGGTAGGCTTTGGTTCTCCTAGACCCAGCTTTCTGAAAATAGAAAAAGGCATGAGATTTATGCTTGCTCCTAAATCACATAAAACTTTATCAAAACTACAATCACCAATAATGCAGGGGATAGTAAAACTCCCTGGATCTTTTAACTTCTGTGGTAATTTATTTTGAAGTATTGCTGAGCATTCTTCATTCAAATTTATTCTCTCATGCTCCTTCAGCTTTTTCTTATTTGTTAAGATTTCTTTGAGAAACTTGGCATACCTGGGCATTTGAGTAATAGCATCTACAAAAGGAATATTAATATGTAAATTCTTTAAAATTTTGAAAAAGTTAGAAAATTCCTTATCTGGATGCTGTATTTGTCTCTCTGGGAATGGTAGTGGCGGCACGTAGGGCTTCACATTTGGATCAGCAAACCGTATACCTGGAGACCATCCATCTGCTGGTTGTTTTGGTGACTGACGAGTTTGAGTTGATGGTTCCTTATTTGTAGTTGGCTCTTCAGTCTCTTTCTTCTGATGTAGCTCCTCCAGCTTTGTACCACTTCTTAGGGTGATAGCATTGACTTGCTCTCTTGGATTTATCTCCGTATTGCTTGGCAAGGATCCTTGAGGTCTCTCGGAGATTATCTTAGCCATTTGACCTATTTGCATCTCCAAGTTTTGAATTGCTGCTGTTTGGTCCTTGCCTAAGTTTGGCTTCCAAATTTTTTATAGTTGCTTCTTGGTTTTGCATAAATTTGACCATCAGCTCTTCCATGTTGGACTTCTTTTTCAGGTACTTGGAATCCCGGGGGTGGCTGTTGTGCTGCATTTTGATTGCTCCATGAGAAATTTGGGTGCTGCCTCCACCCTTGATTGTATGTGTTGGAGTAGGGATTGTTTTGTTGCGGCCTGAAAAAATTACCAATATAATTAGCTGTATCAGTTGTTTTAGCAAAAGGATTACCTGTCTGGCAATTGCTCGTATCGTGTCCTCCTCCACACAGGTCACAAGTAATGCTCTGAACATGCATAGCTGTTCCCTTTAAGTTGTTGACTTCGGCTCTAAGGGCTGCAATTTCAGCTAGTAAAGTTGGCACGCAATCTACTCCCTGCACAGCTGCTAGTCTTTTTGGCATCATGCGCTCTGTCTGCCATTGATAGCTATTTGATGCCATCTCATCGATCAGATCGAAGGCTTCTTCCTCCATTTTTTGATTAATGGTTCCTCCTGCTGCTGCATCAATCATAGATCGATTAGTAGGAGATAAACCATTATAGAAAGTTTGTACCTGAAGCCATACGGGTAGTTGATGATGTGGACATCTCCTCAGCAGTTCCTTGAAATGCTCCCAAGCCTCATATAGTGTCTCCATGTCCATCTGCATAAAAGAAGTGATATCGTTGCGCATCTTAGCAGTCTTAGAAGGTGGAAAGTACTTGGCTAAGAATTTTTGGGCTAGGACATCCCAAGTTGTGATAGAACCTGCAGGAAGAGAATGAAGCCAATTTTTAGCTTTATCCCATAAAGAGAAAGGAAATAACCTTAATCTAATAGCATCATCCGACACCCCATTAATTTTAAAAGTATCGCAAAGTTCAAGAAAATTAGAAATATGGGCATTCGGATCATCATGCACGTGTCCACTGAATTGGACAGTTGATTGAATCATCTGGATCATCGCCGATTTTATTTCGAAGTTGTTTGCTCGTACAGGCGGTCTCCTGATGCTCGAAGCTGCATCGGCTACAGATGGTGTGATGTAATCATTTAATGGATGATGTACTGGATCGAATAGCTTCATGCTGTCCTTCAGTCGCCATATCCACTCCTAGATTGATGTCGTTAGGATCTTCAGCTGCCATGTTTCTCTCTTGTTGTAGTCTTCTAATAGTTCTTTCAATTTCTGGATCTAGAGGTAGTAAGTTACTATGTCCAGTACGTGTCATGCACTAAATTTTTTTTTTTTAATAATAAAAATTAAAAATAAATTTCTAAAGTAAAGCTAGGATCAAAATTTTAATATTATTTTAGACACAATCCCCGGACAACGGTGCCAAAAACTTGATGCGTGCTAATTTATAGCTATGGCAAGTGCACCAGTCGATCAAGTAATAAAGTGAATGAGTAGAGTATCGTCCCTAGAGGATTGGAAAATAAGTACTGAAAAGCTCTTTCCTATGCTTTATTTAGAAGATCGATTTATGAGAATAAGAAATTAAAAAAAAAAAAAATAATTAAAAGTTTTTAATTAAATAGAGAGAGTGTAAATTATTAGGGTTTTAAATTCAAGAGCAATGGATTACTAAGGCAATCGGTTCACCAACTCAGTCAATACAATATTCAGATTTTTAGATTAATTTTATTTCATGTGACGGTGGAGTCTCCTAATTTATTCACTATCCTTTGGTCCAGGCATAGCAAAATCTATTAATATTTATTAATTACCCTTTGGTCCAGGTGTAATTTAAATAAATATTAATGCATTAGGTTTTGTGAAACCCTCTAATTAAAATACGCTGCGTCCAAAGCGCACTAAAATTCCCGCATGCATATGAATTCTAATTTGATTCATAATACAAGGTATATAATCAAGAAGCATTAACATAGATGTACTTGGTCCGTAACATCTATGTTCATCAGATCAATTAGAAGATGGCCAGTAATCTAAAAGCATTAAGATCAGATTTATATACTCCTCATGAATAAAATTTAAAAATAAGTCATACTGAATATTGCATCAAAAGAGTGGCTACACCTTAGCCTTAGTAAAATAAAATTTAGTTCATGATAACAAATTCAAAAACAGCAAATAAAATAAAAAGCATGAAGAAATTAGACTGTTTGATTGCTGAAATTGATTGTCTGCTGCTCTTGATGTGGAGAACTTGGCGAAGAAGAAGAGGCTCCTTGATGTCTTGATCGTTGAAGAAAAATAAAAAAAAAACCCTTTTAATTTTCTCACAAATCACTTTTTTTTATCTCTCTCCTCTCTCTTTCTCTCTCTCTTTCTCCCTCTCTCTTTCTCCCCGTCTCTCTCTTTGTCTCTCTCTTTTTCCCTTCTTTTTTTATTTCACGGCAAACATAGGTTTTATATCTAAAGAATTTGATTTCCCCTCAAATTCCATCAAAAACTAGGTTTAAGACTCCCAAAACAACTCAAATTAAGATCTGGGTAATTCTGACCGTTGGATGGTGATCAAACGGTCCAAAAACCACTCAAAAACCCCTTAAAATAACCCAGATCAAGTCGGATTTAATCTCAGCCGTTGGATCGACCGTTGGATCGAATCTGGGCCATCCGATCGCATTGAAATAAGCCTTCAGACCTTTAGTTTTATGTCGGGATGAATCTCAGCCGTTGGATCTCGATCGGGAGCTGCAGATGCCGTCCATCAGCGCCTTCTTCTCGTCCATCCGATCAAGCTTCAGTGAAAACCGCCCGTTGGATCAGCCAGAATTCCCAAATTGCCCTCCGTGGATCGTGCACGAGCCCGGTGTTTCATGGACCGCCGCATTCTTCAGCCAATCAGCACGCGCTTTAAGCTATGAAATTTCCGAATTACCCTTCAGATGGTCCACCGTGCACCACGAAAAATGCTGATGTCATCCTGACGTCAGCATTTTTGCCTGAAATTTTTTTCATCTGAACCAAAAAAATGAGATCTTCACATTGGTGGCCTTCTTTCCTGCATAAGATTAATAAAAGTATCAATTTTTAATAAAATAGATTAATTTATTTTATAATTTAATACTTTTATTAGTATATTTTTACCACTTATCAGTAACCGCGGATAAGATGATATTGCTGCTTGATGTGCTTGAATTTCTGATGAAACCTCGACTTCTTAGCTAGGGTTATGGAACCATTATTATCGCAGTACAGAGGGATGGCATCTAATGGCATTACTTTGAGCTCTACAGTGAACTTCTTATACCAGAATGCCTCCTTTGCAGTCTCTAATGCAGTGATGTACTCTACTTTCATAGTGGAGTCTGCTATCACCGTCTGCTTGAAACTCTTTCAATTGACAGCTCCACCATTATAAATAAATAGACTTTCAGATGTCAACTTTCGATCATCGATGTCGGATATAAAAAATCTAAGTCTGTATACCCCTGGACCTACACTTCTCCATTACCAAAAACTAAAAACATATCCTTAGTCCTTCTCAAGTACTTAAGGATACATTTCATAGAAGTCCAGTGCTCTTCGCTTGGATTCGACTGATACTTGCTTGTGACACTCATAGCATGGGCAATATCTGATCGTGAACATAGCATGACATACATGAGGCTCCCTATTGCTGAAGCATAAGGGATCTTGCTCATAAATTCCATCTTCTCAGGTGTGCTAGGGCACATCTTCTTGGAAAGATGAATGCCATATCTGAAGGGCATTAATACCTTCTTGGAGTTTTCCATGCTAAACCTTTTTAGCACCTTCTCTATGTACATTTTCTATGAGAGCCCTAGCATCCTATTCGGTCTATCCCTATAGACCTTAATTTCTAGAATAAAGGATGCCTCTCCTAGATCTTTCATAGAGAATTTCTTAGACAACTATATTTTGACTGTAGTCAATATGGAAATATCATTCTCAATTATGAGGATGTCATCCACGTATGGTATAAGAAAGATAACAGCGCTCCCATTGATCTTTTTAAAAATACAAGGCTTCTCCTCATTCTTGATGAATCCAAATGATTTGATTACATCATTGAAATGAGCATTCCAATTCCGAGATGCTTGCTTAAGCCCATATATGGATCTTTGCAGCTTGCATACCTTGTGATTATTATCACTGGATGTGAAACCTAGCGGCTATTCCATATAGATATCTTCCTCAAGATATTCATTTAAGAATATTATTTTCACGTCCATCTACCATATTTCGTAATCAAAATAGGCTGCAATAGCAAGCAATGTGCGAATGAATTTGAGCATGGCTACTGGCAAAAAAGTATCTTGATAGTCAATGCCTTCACACTGACTATACTCTTTCGCTACGAGCCTTGCTTTGAATGTCTCTACATTTCCATCGGCACCTATCTTTCTTTTGAAGATCCATTTACACCCAATAGGTACTATATCATCAGGTGGATCTACCAAGGTTCAGACTTGGTTTGAATGTATTGAGTCAATCTCTGACCTCATTGCCTCTAACCATTTCTTAGAGTCGATATCTGATATCGCCTCATCATAGGTTTTGGGATCATCACCATGAACCCTATTTTCTGTGAGGAACATTTTTTCTACGTCTTCTGATATGGTATCTAAGTATCTTTCAGGAGGATAGAAAATTCTACTTGATCTACGAGGTGGAGGAGGTAGTGTCTGGATTGGCTCAATCTGACTGGGTTCCATAGGTTCCTTAGCTCATTTCTCATCAGAGATTTTCTCCTCGAGTCTAATATGTCTTTCGATGCCACCATCTAGAATAAACTATTTTTCAAGAAAGATGATGTGTCAACTTTCAATCATATTATGATCTTTTGGGAGATAGAAATAATATATTAATGACTCTTTAGGATATCTAATAAACAAAGCTCTAAAAAACCTAGACTCTAATTTATCCGCCTATTATCTTTTGACATGGGTTGGACAATCCCAAATTTTGAGATGACTCAGACTTGATTTCTTATCATACGTTGTCTCATACGGTGTGGTAGGAAGGGTCTTAAAGGAAACCATATTCAGTAAATATATAGTATGTAGGAATTTATGATGCTCCCAAGCCTTGAGAGGCCACGAGAGGAGTCAGAGGATTGACTCCGAAGATTCTAGGGACTTGGTTGATGTTTTGGAGACTTGGGACACAAGGTGAAGCAAGAAACCAAAGTTGGAGAATCAAGACTATAGAAAGAAGATTTTCTGTAGGTTAGCTAACTCAATCCAAAACTGGGTAGGCTAAGTCTCAGTGCATAGGCAAAATAAAGAGCTGCGCGTTTGAAACTACTGGTATGGCACAGGATTGGATCGGCTCAGTTTCAGACTGAGCCAACCTAGTGGAACTTAGCCGATTTAGTGCTGAGACTGAGTCAGCACTGAGTTAGCTTAGTGCGTGGGCAGAGTTATGCAAAGGTCTATTTTGGACTAGGGTCTGGGTTGATCTTAAGGGTCATAAAGCCTGATTTAAGAGGTCTTAAGAGGGCTAATTCATGTATGGATCAGGTCTAGATCTAGAGGATGAGAGCATGGAAGACATGGATGTACATGGGCTTGGTGAGTGCTTTCATGTATTAGATTAGCTGGGGAGTTTTTTGATCGGACCTAATGGCTATGTATAAATACATAAATTGTATTAGGATTTTCAAGGTTGAAATCAATACAGACCTTTTCTTCCTCAACCGTCTTCTTCTCTTCTCTCTAGAGTTGCTGTCCTAGGGTTCTTGAAGAAGTCCTAGAGAAGGAGGGCATCTTCCTCAAGCCCAAGGAGGGAGGCACCCCATCACCGATCCAGATGGAGGATCGATGATTTGCTACCCATAGAGAACATCACAAATTTCTTCAGCTCCATGCTAAAGATCATGGGTCTACAATTTGATATCAGAGCTAGGTGATGCCTGAAACATTATGGACGATAATTTGGTATCAGAGCCTGATGGTGATGAAAGGGGAGGTTGTATAAGGTGAAATCAGAAATCTGCATAAGGATTCCATGATATGTCTCAAATCTATCTTTGTTACTGCTATGGTTTGGCCAATCGGGAGCAGCGGGTTGAAGGTGGAGGTTGAGAGGATTAATGGGAAGAAACTTTTTTGGGGTGGAAGGATTTGGTGCATGATTTGCTGATTGATCTTGGTGGAAAGGCCGAAGTGTATCACGATTATGTGATAGGTAGGGAGTGATGGAGTGCTGCAGTAGCACTTCCCTAGAGATGCAGGGCTGAGAGAGGCTCAGCGATGCAGTAGCTGAGGGAGGTATCTCAGTAGAGAGCATTAGGGTTCTCTAGGAAGATGGGTAGTGTAGGGCTGTTGAAGAGAGATTTTCTAAGAGGTAATAATTGAAGGAAGGTTGAAGAAGCGACTATACGTCCTTCGATGTCAGAAAGATGGAAAAGTAGTCAGAGATGTATTCAGTGGTTCGACCAGAGCATGGATTTGTAGAGCCTTGGGGATGATGGAGATGGATGATCCATGGAGGTCCAGTAGGTCAGGACTGGGCGGCTGTAAAGCGACACAGAGACAAGACTAAGGAGCACTGGAGTGCTGCAGTAGCGCTTTTCTGAAGGCATAGGGGCTGAGAGAGGCTCGACGATGCAATAGCCGAGGAGTATATCTCAATAGAGAGTGTCAGTGGTATCTTAGGGAGACCAGGTGTAGGTCTCAAGGAGAGCCAGAAGGTCTCAGAGAGTGCCAGAAGGTCTCTAGTAACTGGGAGTATCATGGTTCAGGTGGAGGAGGGTTCTCCAGGCACAACTGAAGTGATGGCTGGTGTAGGGGCAGAAGAGAAAGACTAGGATGAAATTTTCTAGGGTTCAATCGCTAGATTCAAAAGAGTTGGATGAGCTCTTGAGTTTTGGAGGTGCCCGTGGGTTATGGAGGTATCCAAGATAACTTTGAAGGGATCCACGGAGTGCAGAGGATTTGAAGGGACAGCGAAGGTGTTCGAGGTGCAGCGACCGGCTCAGTAGTGCAGCATTGAGTGGTTGGACTCAAGGGACTCGATGATAGAGTCGGCTTCTGCAGCATCAGGTGGAATTCGGGTATAGGTGGAGCTCTGAAGAGGTGGCTTCATAAGTGGAGAGGAATTTGACATGAGTTCAGAGCAGAGGGGTGTGCGAGGATCGATATCCTAGCACTAGCATCGATGATGCACAATTTTAGGTGGAGCGGCATGTGCTGGAGGATAGGCATAGTTCTGAGAAGACCATGTCAGAATTTGTAGCGAGTGCCAGTATAGGAATGTTGCGGGTTTTCTAGGAAAGTTCAAGAAAAATGATGCAACTACTAAGCATAAGGGATCCTATAATTCCAGGATGGTGTAGAGGTGCAAGCCAAGGTCTTCAGCGGTGGAGGCGGTCATCCCAAAGGCCTCAAAGGTGCACAACAACTGAAGAGGATTAGTGGAGGTGATGATTGCACAAGGGGTTGTCGAGTGCGCAGGGATAGCGGGATCGTGCGGGAGATCATTGCCGAGGTGTTTGCCAAGGCTTGGGATATCAAGGTGGAGATTGTAAGGATTTATGGTGCTCCCAAGCCTTGAAAGGCCACGGAAGGAGTTAGGAGGTTGGATCTGAGGATTTCAGGGGTTTGGTTGGTGCTTCAGAGATCTAGAACATAAGGTGAAGCAAGAAACCAAAGTCGACGAATCAAGACTATAGAAAGAAGATTTTCTGTAGGTTAGCCAGCTCAGTTTAAAACTGGATCGGTTAAGTCTCAGTGTACAGGCAAAATAGAGAGTTGTGTGTTCGGAACTGCTAGCATGACATAGGACTGGGCCAGCTCAATTTTAGACTGAGCCGACCCAGTGAAACTTAGCCGATTCAGTGCTGAGACTGAGCCAGCTCAATGCGCTGGCTCAGTTATGCGAGGGTCTATTTTGGGCTAGGATCTGGGTTGATCCTTGGGGTCTTAAAGCCTGGTTTGAGAGGTCTTAAGAGGGCTAATTCATGTATGGGTTAGGTCTAGATCCAGAGGATAAGAGCATAGAAGACATGGGTGTACATGGGCTCGGTGAGTATTTTCATGTATTGGGTTAGCCGGGGAGTTTTTTGATTGGACCTAATGGCTATGTATAAATACATAGGTTGTATTAGGATTTTCAAGGTTGAAATCAATACAGACCTTTTCTCCCTCAACTCTCTTCTTCTCTTCTCTCTAGAGTTGCCGTCCTAGGGTTCTTGAAGAAGCCCTAGAGAAGGAGGGCATCTCTTTCAAGCCCAAGGAGGGAGGCGCCCCATCATAAATTCAGGTGGAAGATTGGTGGTTTGCTGCCCATAGAGAACGTCACAGGTTTCTTTAGCTCTGTGCTAAAGATCAGGGGCTTCTACAACATGGTATTAGGGCTTGTGATGCCAAGGATGAATGGTGTTTGAGCGATATCATGGAACATCAATTAGTATCAGGGAGAGATGATGCTAGTTGGTGCGCTTACATAGTAGTCATCAGACTATGTCTCCAAAGAAACTCAGGAAGGTCCATGAAACTCATCATGGATTGGACCATATCTAATAGGGTTTGGTTTCTCCATTCTGAAATCCCATTGAGTTGAGATGTTCCAGGTGGAGTCCATTGAGAGACTATGCCATTGTCCTTAAGATAGTCTAGGAATTTTTGACTAAGGTATTCGCCACCTCGATCTGATCAAAGAACTTTAATGAATTTTTTTGTTTACTTTTCTACTTCGTGTCTGAATTCTTTGAACTTTTCAAAAGCTTCAGAATTTATGTCTCATAAGATACACATACCCATACCTAGACAAGATCATCGGTAAAGGATAATGAAGTAGACAAAATTGCCTCTAGCCGGCACATCAAATGGGCCGCACACATCAGTATGTACTAGGGCAAGGAGATCTGTGGCCCTCTCCCCATGTCCAACAAAAGGGAGTTTAGTCATTTTGCCTTGAAGACAATGATTCACAAGTTGGATACGACTCAAAAGTCAATGGACTCAATAGCCCAATTTTTCTCCAATTTGTTAATCCTATCTTCAGCTATATGACCTAGCTTAAGATGCCAAAGATACCTATCATTTAGATTATCCCTAGATTATTTTGATCCTATGGCATTCATGTTTTGCTTGATATTAAAAATAAAAATATTAATATGTAACTGATAGAGACCATTTATAAGAAAATTACTTATAATTTTATTTCTTTTATAAAGAATATTACAATGGTCCTTAAGAAAACTAATTACATAGCCTTCATGTGCTAAACGTGAAACATAAATCAAATTTCTGCTTGCTGCAGGCACATAAAAATAGTATCTAAGAACTAAATCTAATCCTGAGGGTAATTGCAGAGGATAGATTCCCACGGCCATAATTGCAACTCTTGCTCCGTTCTCGATGCATAGGATCATCTCACCATCCCTCAGCCTCTAACTATCCTCAAGATTCTACATAGAAGTGCATGAGTGAGCACTAGAACTAGAGTCAAGCACCCAACTAAATATAGAAGAAATCATAAGATTAGATTCTATAATGAGCATACCTCCAGAAGGACCTGCCTCCTTATTTTTTAGGCTGGCTAGGTACAAAGAGTAGTTCCGCTTCTAATGGCCGTCAGTGTTGCAATGGAAACATTTTTTCTTATCGGCCTTCTTCTTCATCTCTGCCATCTTCTTCTTCCCACCTTCCAACTTCTGCTTCTTTGTGGTCTTCTTCTTCTCTCTAAAAAACTTTCATTTAGAAGAAGTTCATTCCACAGCAAGTACTAAACCTCTAGAATCTTTTGTAGAAAGCTCAGCAGTAACTAGTATTGGTGCAGAAACTGGTTGACGCCGGTTTGAACTAGAGTGGAGGAGGATGAGGTCACCGTCGAAGACCTACAAAATAACATCCCATCCAGAGCTGGTGGGGGTGGCTCCGGTAGGACTCTTCGACGCTAAAGTTAGCTCTGGCCAACAGAAATGGAGTGCTCAGTGTGGAGTTCGACAGAGTTTCAAGGAGGAGAGAAAAGTTTTAGAACCTGATGTAAGCGTATCTGGAGGGTCCTTTTTATAGGTAGAGCTTGTTGTAACTGCCTTGATTAATGATTATCGTAACTGTCCTGATCAATGTTGATCGTTATTGACTTGATAAATACTGATCGTTATTGACTTGATAAATGTCGATCATTATTGACTTGATAAATGCTGATCGTTATTGTCGTGTAACCGTTTAGTAGTGGGATCATCTGTCGGAATCCATCAATAGTCTGTAAGAAGTTCGGCTTCCGTAGAAGTTCAGCCACTGAGGAGTTCGATCGTTGGAGGAGTCTGCAAGAAGTCTGACTTCCATAGAAGTCTAGCCGTTGAAGGAGTCCACAAGGAGCTCGACCGCTAATGAGTTCGGCCACTGAGGAGTTCGGAAGGGGCTCGGCCGCTAAGGAGCTCGGCTAAGGCTCATCCGCTGAAGCTTTTCCATGACTACCGGTTGCATTATCGACTGAGCATCTGATTGGACTTCGATGGGAGCTGGGTTTATTCCCAACAATAGTCCCTCCACTTTCGAGTTTGAAATTCGAAGGAAGGGAGTACCAAAACAAGCAACTACCGAAGTCCTTTCCTGGGCTCTGCATCCATTGAAGTTGAAGTTTGGGGGATCATATCTCCTACCCCAGAGGTTACCTCGGGGGAGATCTCATCTTGCGATCGAGGTTGATGAAGATCCTATCTCCTATAGACTTCGGAGCTTGGACTTGGACTTTGCTTGCATTAGGACGAGGTTCTCCTCCTGTTTCTAACGGACTGTGGGGGCACATAAGGACCGTTGTCAGGGCCTCTCCGTCCATCTCGTCTATAGTGAATGAGACCTTCGACTTTGCTCGCGTTAGGATGAGATTCTCCTCCTATTCCTAACGGGCTGTGGAGGCACGTAAGGGCCGTTGTCAGGGCCTATCCTCCATCTCGTCTAAAGTGAACGAGGCCTTCGACATTGCTCGCATTAGGATGAGGTTCTCCTCCTATTCCTAATGGGCTATGGGGGCACGTAAGGGCCGTTGTCAGGGCCTCTCCTCACATCTCGTCTAAAGTGAACAAGGCTTTCGACTTTGCTCACGTTAGGATGAGGTTCTCCTCCTATTCCTAATGGCCTGTGGGGGCACATAAGGGCCATTGTCAGGACCTCTCCCCTCATCTCATCTAAAGTGAACGAGGCTTTCGACTTTGCTCGCGTTAGGATGAGGTTCTCGTCCTGTTCCTAATGGACTGTGGGGGCACATGAGGGTCGTTGTCAAGGCCTCTCCCTTCATCTCGTCTAAAGGGAACGAGGCCTTCGACTTTGATCGCATTAGGATGAGGTTCTCCTCCTATTTCTAATGGGTTGTGGAGGCACATAAGGGCCATTGTCAGGGCCTCTCCCCCTATCTCATCTAAAGGAAATGAGGCCTTCGACTTTGCTCACATTAGGATGAGGTTCTCCTCCTATTCCTAATGGGCTACTTTCGCTCATTTCTCTCCTATCATCATGTAATTCTTGCACCAAAAAATAATAATGCTGAATGAAGGAGTCTTATTAAAGGTAGTTTACTGATAATACATCATCAGGTTTTCTGAGTTCCAAGGTCGAGGAAGCATTATTCCTTCAAGCTCCTTCAAGCGATAAGTTTTGGGTCGGATGACCTCCACCACTTCATACGGACCTTCCCAATTTGGGGTGAGCTTCCCTTGGCTCTGAGGCTGTGAGACGGCAGCTCGCCGAAGCACTAGATCCCCCACTCTGAACGTCTTACCTCTAACTTTGGAGTTGTAGTACTGGGCCACCTTTCGTCTGTAGGCTGCCATTCGGATGTGGGCTTCCTCCCTTTTTTCTTCCAGCAGGTCGAGGTTAACTCTGAGATCCTGGGGGTTGAGCTGCTTGTTGAAGCCCACGACTCATGCAGACGAGAGCTTAAGTTCGATTAGGATAACTGCCTCCATGCTGAAGGCCAAGGTGAAAGGTGTTCCCTAGTCGGCACCCTTTGTATAGTTTGGTATGCCTAGAGGATGTGGTAGAGTTCATCCACCCAGGCCCCCATTGCACTGTCGAGCCTTGTCTTGATGCCTTACAGTAGGGTCCGATTGGTCACCTCAGCTTCCCCATTGGCCTGTGGGTGAGCCACTGATGTGAAGCAGTGGGAGATGTTTAGTCCTTCGCAGAACTCGACGAACCTCGCCCTAGCGAACTATCATCCATTATCGATTATAAGGATTCGGAGTAGATCGAACCAACAGACAAGTGACTTTCAGACGAAGTCCTGCACCTTGACCTCGATAATCTTCGCTAGTGGTTCGGCTTCGACCCACTTAGTGAAATAGTCGATCGCGACCAGGAGGAACTTCCACTATCGGATGCCGTCGGAAAGGGGCCAAGTATGTTCATTTCCCATTACGCAATGGCCAAGGTGCACTTAGCAGAGCAAGCTTGGAGATCGGCTATCTTTGTACATTTGCATTCTTCTGACAGCGATCATACTTCTTCACATACTCCATGAAATCGTGAAACAAGGTCGGCCAATAGTACCCTTGCCGAAGTAGTCTTTGCGACAGGGACCTGGCTCCTACGTGACTTTCGCAGAGTCCTTCATGTACCTCTCAGAGTGCGAGGTCGGCCTCTGAAGGTCGGAGACATCTTAATAGTGGGAGGGAGTATGACCTCTTATACAACTTGCCTTCATGTAAAATATAGCGGGAGGCCTGATTCCTGAGCTTTTGAGCTTTTTTTGGATCATGAGGAAGGACCCCCTCCTTGAGGTAGGCGATCAATGGGTCAATCCAGCTTAGCTTGAATTCTATGTGCAGAATGACCTGGGGTTCCTCTATGGTTGGGCACTTCAGAGCCTCCAAGAATACTTCTTTGGGAAGCTCGATCGGGGCTAAAGTGGCCAACTTGGAGAGAAGATCGGCTCTGACATTTTCCACCCTTGAAATTTATCGAATGCCAAAATTGTCAAAGGCCGGGGTCAAATCCCTCACCTTCCCAAGGTATCTCACCATACTATTCTTCCATGCCTCGTAGCTGCCATTAACTTGGCATACCACTAGTTGGGAATCATTGAAGACTTGAAGCCGATCTACTTTTAATTCCTTCACTATTTTTAATTCGATGATCAGCGCTTCATATTCGGCCCCATTGTTGGTCGTAGGGAACTTGAAGCGCAGTGCATACTCGACGATAATGCCCTCAGGGCTAATTAAGACCAGCCCCACACCAGCTTCGATAGAGTTGGATGAGCCATCTACATGCAGAGCCCAAAAGCCTTCGAGGAGGTCAGCACTTTCCTCGGGGAGGTTCGACTGTGATAGTAGGGCGCCGGTCTCATTCTGTTCAGGCTCGGGTTCAACAGCAATGGTACATTCTAACACAAAATCCGCTAATATCTGGACCTTGATCGATGGCTTAGGTCGGTAGTTGATGTCAAACTCTATTAGCTTGATTGCTCATTTTGTGATTTTCCCAAAAGCGTCTGCTCGGTGCAGGACTGCTTTTATTGGTTGGTCCGTGAGGACCGTAATGGTGTGATCCTAAAAATAAGGTCGAAGTTTTTGGACAGTAATTAGAAGAGAGTAAATCAATTCTTTTAACCTTGAGTATCTGGTCTCCGCATCCCTCAAGACTCGGCTCACATAGTAGATCGATCACTGCATCTTCGCTTCCTCTTTGACAAGGACTGCCGCCAGGGCCACTGGGGAGACAGCCAGGTACAAGAATAATTCCTCTCCAGGTTTGGGCTTTGCCAGTAATGGGGATGAACTGAGGTAGTTTTTAAGTTCCTCGAATGCCTATTGGCACTCCATCATCCAGCAGAAGTTCTTTGGTTGCTTGAGAACTTGAAAGAAGGGCACACATTGTTCGGTCGACCTTGAGACAAAATGATTTAGGGTTGCCACCTTCCCGGTCAGATGCTGAACTTCTTTGATCATTTTTGGGGTGGTCATCTCCTAAATGGCTCAGATTTTCTTGGGGTTTGCTTCAATCCCGCGTCTTGACACCATAAACTTCAGAAACTTTTTTGAGGTCACGTCAAAGACGCACTTGGTCGGATTTGGTTTCATCTAATGCTTCTTGAGTGCACCAAAGGTCTCTTTAAGGTCGGCGAGGTGGTCTCTTGAAGCTCAGCTTTTGACGAGCATATCATCCACATACACCTTCATGTTGTGGCCGATCTGCTCCTTGAAGATCTTATTGACCAAACACTGGTACGTTGCCTCTGCATTTTTGAGCCCAAAGGGCATGACCCTATAACAATAAAGACCATGATCAGTAATGAAAGCGATCTTCTCTTTATCCTCAGGCATCATCTGGATTTGATTATAACCAGAGAAGGCATCCATGAAGGTGAGGAGCTCGTAGCCTGAAGTTGCGGCCACTAGTTGATCAATCCTGGGTAAAGGGTAACTGTCTTTCGGACAGACCTTGTTCAGCTTTTTGAAGTCAATGTACATCCTCCATTTGTTGTTCACCTTTTTGATGAGGACCACATTTGAGATCCAGGTCGGATAATTAACCTTCCGAATGAATTCGGCTTTGAGGAGCTTGTCTACTTCTTCAGCGATTACTTTCTGTCTCTCTGAGGTGTGGTGGCATATCTTTTCTTTTATCGGCCGATGCCTTGAGTCGATGGTCAGTCGATGTTCCATGACCTTGGCGTCAATCCCTAGCATATCTACTGGGGTCCAGGCAAAGATGTCTAGGTTTCTTCTGAGGAAGATAACGAGTTGCTCCCGAACTTCGCCTACCATGTTGGAGCTGATCTGCACCGCATGCTCGACGTTCCCATCGTCTAAGGGCACAGAGATGAGGTCCTCCATAGGCTCACCCCGTTCTTCAGTGAGGTCGTCTTGGACATCCAATTCATCAACAAGATACGAGTCGGACTGCTCTCCCTTATGTAGGGTGATCGAGTAGCAGTGCCTCGCCAAAGCTTAGTCTCCCCTGACCTCTCCGATCCCATGACTTGTCGAAAATTTCATCTTCAAATAATATGTTGATACCACCGCTCGAAGTGCATTTAGACCAGGTCAGCCAAGAATGGCATTGTAGACGGACGGTGTTCTTGTGACTAGGAAATCAACTTGTGCTTTGGTCAATTTCGGACGTCGCCCTGCTGTCACAACCAAAGTTATTATGCCCTCAATTGGCACGGCATTGTCGGTAAATCCTATCAGCGGAGAGTTTATAGGCCCCAAGTGGCCATCGGGTAAGAAAATTTTTGAGAAGACATCGTAAAACAATACATCGACCGAACTTCCATTATCCACTAAAATACGGCGTACATCATAATCGGCAATGTTCAAAGAGATTACAACCACATCATTGTGTGAAAATTGGACCCCCTGGGCATCCATCTCGGTAAAGGTCACAGGTTCCTCGGTCCTCTATTTCTTCACCAGTCCTTCAGATCCGTTAACCTCTTCTTATTGAAGTCCCTCCGAGATTGTGTTGATGACACCAAGAGGCGGCCGATCTCCTTGGTCCTCCTCCCTCGGTGGTAGCGCTCTCAGTCGATCCTCTTGCCCTTTAGGCCATCTCCATAAGAATCAGCCAAGTCTACCCTGCCTGACGAGCTCTTCGATCTCATTCTGAAGTTGGATGCACTCCTCAGTGTCGTGGCCGTGGTCACGATGATAAAGGTAGAACTTATTGGGATTGCGTTTGCTGGGGTGGGAACGCATCTTCTTAGGTCTCGAAAGTTGTTCCTTGATTTCCATCAGCACTTGGGTCTACGGAGCATTAAGGGGGGCGTACTTGTGAAATCTCCATTGGGGAGAACCTTGGCACTGGGGAGAACCTCGACGTTGGGAAGAACCTTGATGTGTCCTTCCATCAGGGCTTTCTCACCTCCAGGCCCGAGGGGGGGTTCGGGCTCGCCTACGCCCAGAAGGAGTTCGAGAATGCAGCCAAACTTTACTCGGCTTCCCTGCTTCTGTGGGCTTACCCGCTCACCGACTTGCCGCTCGCCATCGGCTTCATTATCCTTGGTCTTGAAGGCCTCCTCAGCCCGGGCATAACCTTCAACTCGAGCTAGCATGTCAGCAAAATCATTAGGATGTTTCTTTTCCAAGGAGAACTGCAAGTCGTTCTTTTGAAGGCCACCCTTGAGCGCGGCCATCGCAATGGACTGGTCCAGGTTCTGGACCTCCAATGCCGCAGCGTTAAACCGGATGATATAAGCCTAGATGGATTCTCCTTGCTTCTGCTTGACATTCATCAAGGAATCTAAACTTCAACATGGACGCCGACTACTAACGAAGTGGGCTGCGAACTGCTAGCTCATCTGATCAAACGATAAGATGGTACTCGGCTTAAGCATCGAGTACCAGTTCCTGATGGCTCCCTTAAGGGTTGAGGGGAAAGCTCGGCACAAAATAGCATCTGATGCACCATGGAGTAACATCATCATCTAAAAGGCTTCCAAGTGGTCGACTGGATCGATGGTCCCATCGTAACTCTCAAACTATGGGAGCTTGAAGTTTAGTGGGACTGGTTCCTACATAATTTTCTGTGAAAAGGGAGGGTCAGCACAAACATCATTACCATGAGAGGAGGGATTGTGATGGAGTTCTTCGATCCATCGGCTCATTTCTAAGAGCCTTTGATCCAAGAGATCTTCACGGTCTTTGATCTCCAAGGTTTTCTGATAGAATGGATGCAAAGCTTCCCCCTGGGTCGAGTTGTGGTTTGAGCAAGGTCCTTCCCACCTCTGCTTCTCCCTTTCGGGGATCGGAGGTTGGGTAGCCCAAATTAACCATTCCTAGACCAGACCACAGGGCTCTAGAGATTCTCACGTTGGTTGAGCCAGTGCCGGGGCCTGCTGGTGTATGGCCTGCACCGTCTGCATCACCTCCATGAGGCCACGAACCTGCTGGATGAGCAGGTTGAACTGCTCCACATCCACCACAGCTACAGATGGAACCGGGTTGCCGAGGCTAGAGTGGGAGCAAATGGATCTGAGCGGGATCGGGCTGTGGAGGCCCTTGATCGCTGAGTCGAAGCTCTCCTAGGAGGCATCTTCTCTTAGGAAAGAACTCTAGAGAGGAAGGAGGGAGATCTCTGGAGAGAGATCATCGCTGAGCACTCCTTTAAGATCGAGGAAACCTCAAGAACAGAGGGCTCTCCTTCTAGCGCCAAATCTGTTGGTGCAGAAATTGGTTGACCCCAGATTGAATTGGAGTAGAGGAGGATGAGGTCACCGCCGAAGACCTACAAAATAACGTCCCATCCGAAGTCGGTGGGGGTGGCTCCGGCAGGACGCTTCAACGCTTAAGTTAGCTCTGGCCAATAGAAATGGAGTGCTCAGTGTAGAGTTTGATAGAGTTTCAAGGAGGAGAGAAGAGTTTTAAAACCTGACGTAAGCATATCTGGAGGGTCCTTTTTATAGGTGGAGCTTATTGTAACTGCCTTGATTAATGATTGTCATAACTGTCCTGATCAATGTCGATCGTTATTGACTTGATAAATGCCGATCGTTATTAACTTGATAAATATCGATCGTTATTGTTGTGTAACCGTTTAGTAGTGGGATCGCCTGCAGGAATCCATCAACAGGCTGTAAGAAGTTTAGCTTCCGTAGAAGTTCTATCATTGAGGAGTTCGATCGTTGGAGGAGTCCGCAAGGAGTCTGGCTTCCATAGAAGTTCAACCACTAAAGGAGTTCGCAAGGAGCTCGGCCGCTGAGGAGTTTGGAAGGGGCTCGGCCGCTAAGGAGCTTGGCTAAGGCTCGTCTGTTGAAGCTTTTTCATGACTATCGGTTGCATTATTGGCTGAGCATCTGATTGGACTTCGGTGGGAGTGGGGTTTATCCCCAACAACTAGCGTGTTCATGAGTTTAGCAAAGATATTCTAAAGTTTATGCATATGGTAGTTCATGATGAACTATCCATACGCATCAGTCAAGGACTATAGAATTATATCAATCTACAGATCCTGATCTAACTTGACACCGAGCTTCTCAAGCTCTTCTAAGTTTTTGATCATCATCAGATAATGATCTTAGACCGACTATCCATCACGCATCTGAGCCTTAAATAGTCTCTTAGTGACTTGATATTTGGCTACGTAACTCTGTTCACCAAACAACTCTTGCATGTGAGCCAACATTTGGTGGCTAGTCTTAATATCTTCATGTTGGCGCTGGAGCTCATTAGACATTGAGCCTAACATGTAATACCTGGCTTTGTTATCTTCATTTATCCACTTCTCAAGAGATGCTCTCAGATCAGTAGATGGATGGACTGATAAAGTGGAAGGATCCTAGTCCAACACATGAGTCAACTTCTTAGAATCCAAAATAATTTTGAAGTTCTGGAGTCAATCCTTGTAGTTGGATCTGGTCAGTCTATGGGATACGGGCTAGTGTGTTGGAAGCAGACATATTCCTATAGAGAGTCAAAATTTTTGGTTAGATTTTATAATTAGACTTAATCAATTTATTTAAAAATTTTATTTTTAAATAAATTAGGCTTCCACTATTTACTTGGATCCCTACACTTTTTTGACAGAGATGTAAAAATCTCCATGATTATTGATTTTTAATGGATGATGCGGTCCCACCAATTGGCTCACCACCTCACCTAATAGTTATTGATGATGGATCAACCGATGAGTGGATAACTCTTGTCTAATGATTTTTTAATCATGGTGCACCCAAATTTGATCTCTAATTCATGAATCTCATTGTGTTTGAAATATTGATCCACTCCTTAGTTAAGTCAGACCCACCATTTGCATGAATTGGATTTCTAATTAGGTCCCTCATCATATTTTGAATATTGAGCCCAACCCATCCTCCAATCCGTAGCATCTAATGTATAATAAATGTGGTTGCATCTTCTCGATGCAACTGAGCTACTGTAACCAGCCAAGAACAATCAACCTCGGAAAGGGCCCGTACATCTATAATGGTGGAAGACCTTAAACTTAATATTTTCTTAGGAAGATTCAATTTAGATCTCTTTAAACTTAACTTGACTTAGTCCTAACAATTATGACTAACCTAGTGGCATGGGTTGGCTCGAGTTGTTAGCCACCTTAAATCAGAATTAGATCGACACAAATGGCTAGGTAAGTGAGATCGATGGAAGGGATATGCCATTAACTCGACAAGAATGCATTCAGATCAAGTAGCTTTCAATTAAAAACTAGTCGATTGTAACTGCCAGACTTACCTTAGATACCAAATTATCGAATCAAAGCCAATTAGATTAGCCTACAATCCAGGCTCGAACCACGGAGCCAAATTTGATTTTAACTTGATTGAGTCACATCTCAATGTGATTCAATCTTGATCTAGATTTAATCCTATTAGACTAGTCAAATCTAAGTTTTCTTTGATCCTACCTAACTAACTCTTGATTTGGTTTGATCAACCGCTAGACCTAATTGAGCTATCCAAGTCCGAACCCAATTTTATGAATATATCTTAGATATGAAAATTTATAATTTTTAGATCTAATTAATTTTATAATCTTAATTATTAATTAAATTTTGGATTCATGAATAAAATATGTAACAAAATTATAGTTTTTCAGAATCTAAAATTTTGCAAAAAAATAAGTTTTAATTTTTGATTAAGAACAAACATGCAACACTCCTACACATCATAAGAACATCCTATTAAATGAAAGGAGAGGGCCTTTAAACTCTACGCTGTTCTTATGATCGGACGGCAAAGGGGAATGCCTTAACCAAAAATATAATTTCTACTACAAAACTAATTAGATCTAAATCATATATTGCATATACAATTAATGATCTAACCTATATATATTTTGCATACATCTCATGTATCATAACTAAACTAAACATTCATGCTTTCAGATCTGATATATCACATATAATATCTAAAAAATAATATTTAAATTTAATCATATTAAATAAAATTATTCTAGATATTTTATAGAACTATTCTATAACTAGTCTAAGCATGCATCTTTCATATTTCATATAAAAAAATTAAAACTCTATTTTCTATTTCTAGATCTTGTTATAATAATTATAACTTCAAAAAAATAAAAATTAAATAGATCGAAAATTATTTTTAATTAAATTAAAAATATGATTATGCTAGACTATATAGAGAATTATTCTATATCTAGTCTAGTCATGCATCTCATACATTGTTGATCTAAATCATTCAAATTTTAATTTTTTGATTTTAGATCTAATCACATCTGATGTAACATCTAAAATTATTTAATATAAGATCATAAATAAAAATAAATTAGATCTAAAATAGATCTGAAGAACTATAAATGCAGCTCTGATACCAATTGAAGGAAAATCTCATTTTCCGCCATAGGATCGTATAGATCTGATCAGATATTGGGAAAATTTTTTTAAAAGAATTTCCAAATAATCCAATCAAATCTAAGCATTCTTAGATCTAATTATGATGATTTGATATTAAAAATTAAAAAATAAAATTAAATTAGATTTAATTTCTTATCTTATTTGGGTAATCTGATTATGCTACAATGATCTTGATCTTTCCTGAGGTTCTGGAAGGAGCCATGCATGCCCCTAGCCTCTACCAGTATCTACTTGGGCAAGATCTGGATGCCTTTTCCTTGCAAATTTTTTCATCAAAGATTAGTTCTGAAACTAATCTGAAGAACCTTCAAAATAATTTGAGAAGGGTGCTTGTCCATCTCACGAACACCGTCGCATAGATACTAAACTCTTCAAAATTTGATTAGATCTTCTTCTCTGATTTATACCCAATCTTTAGCATGTAGAAGAAGGGAAGAGAGAGGATCAAAAGGGGCATGGAAGATGGAAGGGGCAGCAGCCTTTTGGGTGAAAAATAAAACTTACGTTAAAGTGCCTTGGTGTGAGAAGGATTTATATCAAATACCAATGCCAAAAGGAGTCCCATTTGACCAAAATAACTATTTTATTTTTATCATTGGGACTTTATGTCTTATTCCGCATGTAGAGTACCAGATATTATCTAGTTTTCATGCCAAAAAGACTTCAAAAAGGTGTCAGCATGAGGAGATAAGGAAGAGTCCACTACGCCTAGGACTCTTCCCTCAAGAGTTTAATCCAAATCAAACTCTATCAAAACTTAGCCTAAACATCTCTAAAAATCATAAAATTTAGTACACCCAATATATGACTCGTTCCCTATCACATATCTAAAAATTAGATCAAAATAATTTTTAAAGAATTTTCTAGAAGTATCTAATCAGGTGATCCTCAATTCGCTCAAAGAGGTCAACTTTTGACCCTAGTCCATTTGCACTATGAATGGATTTGATTTCTATAATTAATCTGATCTAGATAGATTTCAGTCAAATAAAAAAAAACTCATTCAAAATACAAGAATGAGTTAAATCAAATTTGACTCAGTTGCGATGAATCAAAAAGATTATAGAAGAAGAAAGTTAGGCTCAATCGTATGCTAGCACGATTACCTTGAACCTAATTGGATCTAATCCAAATCAATCGAATTAGGTTAGCTCAATTGATGACTTCCAAACCCAAACCCTTGTTTGTGTGATCTAGTTAGGTTCAGTTTTATATAGTAATGAGATATGTTGCGATCTCTATCATCGATATCATCAAAATATCTTTTGATGGACCAGAACTTTTTTGATTCATATAATTAGAATGATCGATCATCAAAATCATTCTACTTGCTCCCAAAATCCACTAGTGACACCAGTAGTATATAGTGGCAATCCATTAGAACTAAAAGCAAACCTCTTGGTGCAGTTACCTATGTGATTGGATTCTTCTATCTTGAGCCCCGATTGGATTAGAGTTAAGGTGAACTCGTCAAACCCAACATCCATCATATGAATTAATCATTCAATTTGAGTCCAATGTAAAATCTTAATAGAAACTCTTTCTATGATCTTCACTCTGCCATGCCCATGAGCTTAAGGACTCAATCTCATGATTATCATAAGGCTACTCCTCATCTATTGAGGTAGATAGATGTCCTATTGGTGCAATCCAATTCTTACAATGAACATGCTATAGCCAACATACACCTCAAAATTTTGAATGGTTAAGAGACTGAGTTATGGTTGATGCATGCTAATTTATAACTATGGCAAGTGCACCAGTCGATCAAGTAATAAAGTGAATGAGTAGAGTATCGTCCCTAGAGGATTGGAAAATAAGTACTGAAAAGCTCTTTCCTATGCTTTATTTAGAAGACCGATTTATGAGAATAAGAAATTAAAGAACAAAATAAAGAAATAATTAAAAATTTTAAGAAAATAGAGAGAGTGTAATTATTAAGGTTTTAAACTTAAGAGCAATGTGTTACTAAGGCAATCGGTTCACTAATTCAGTCAATACAATATTTAGGTTATTAGATTAATTTTATTTCATATGATGGTGGAGTCTCCTAATTTATTCATTATCCTTTGGTCCAGACGTAGTAAAACTATCAATATTTATTAATTACCCTTTGGTCCAGGTGTAATTTAAATAAATATTAATCCATTAAGTTTTATGAAACTCTCTAATTAAAATATGCTGCATCCAAAGCGCACTAAAAATTCTGCATGCATATGAATTCTAATTTGATTCATAATACAAGGTATATAATCAAGAAACAATAACATAGATGTACTTGATCCGTAACATCTATGTTCATCAGATCAATTAGAAGATGGCTAGTAATCTAAAAGCATTAAGATCAGATTTATATACTCCTCATGAATAAAATTTAAGATTAAAAATAAATCATACTGAATATTGCATCAAAAAAAGTGGCTACACCTTAGCCTTAGTAAAAGAAAATTTAGTTCATGATAATAAGTTCAAAAATAGCAAATAAAATAAAAAGTATAGAGAAATTAGACTCTTTCATTGCTGAAATTGATTGTCCGTTGCTCTTGGTGTGGAGAACTTGGTGAAGAAGAAGAAGCTCCTTGATCAATATTCTGATTATCGAAAGAAAAAAATTAAAAACTCTTTTCTTTCTCTCATAAATCTTTCTTCTCTTTCTACCTCTCTCCTCTCTTTCTCTTCTTTTTTTTTTTTATTTCTCTGACTCTCCTCTTTTTTTTTTCTCACTCTCCCCTCCTTTTTTTTTCTTTAGCAACAGCAGGCTTTATAGGCTCAGAGATTGATTTTTTCCCAAAATTCTCTAAAAATTAGGTTTAAAAACTCTCAAAACAACTCAAATTAGGATCTTGGATAATTCTGACCATTGGATGTTGATAAGATGGTCTAAAAATTGCTTAAAAATCTTTTAAAATATCCTAGATCAAGTCGAAATTCATGCCAGCCATCGGATTAATCGTTGGATTGAATCTGGGCCGTTAGATCGTGCACAAAGAAGGCTTCTGATTTTTAGTTTAACATCGGGATGAATCTCTGCCATTGGATCTCGATTGGGAGCCACGGATGTCATTCATCAACAAATGCATGTCGGTCGTCCGATCAAATCTTAGTGAAAGGCATGCATCGGATCAGCCAAAATTCTCAAATTGCCCTCTATAGATCATGCGCTAGCCCGGTGTTGCATGAACTTCCATATTCTTCAGCCAATTGGAGCACGCTTCTTCATGTAAAATTCTCGAAATGCCCTCCAATCGATCCGTCGTGCGCCGCAAAAAATACTGACGTTAGCCTACCTTCAGCGCTGCGTCAGCAGGTTGGTCTGCTGGTGTGGTCGAATTGGGCGGTCTGTTGAGCCAGTTTTTCTGAACCGATTTGAATCGGACCAATTTTTTTTTTTTGAAATTCAATTTCGGACTCGTTTGAAGTCCGTTTTGCCTGAAATTTATTTTATCTAAAGTAGAAAAATAAGATCTTTATATTGGTGGCCTTCTTTCCTATATAAGATTAATAAAAATATCAATTTCTAAAAAAATAGATTAATTTATTTTATAATTTAATATTTTTATTAAATTGCTAGTCCCTTAGCATTGCTAGTCATAGCTAGTTCCTTAGCAATATTTTATTTAATATCATATTTCAATAAGATTATCCATCACAAAGATAAAATCTAGGACTAAAGATCAAAAAGTTTAAAAAATACTGCTAATTAAGCATTGAGCTTTAGAAGCAAATTTTTCAATCAATACAATTAAAAACTTCCTTAGAGTACATCAAAGATCTATAGCACTTGTGTTCGTGATGACTAACTTTAGCATTTCAGTGTTGAATTAAAAGAACAAAAGTATCCTCTCTTATCACCTATTTTGGTCAATTTTCTATACATTCTCAATTTTATACTCATGAATTAAGGTAGCTTTCACACTACCCCTTTTTTTTTTTTTTTGCTGTGCTGAGCATCCTGGCCTTTCCTTCACCGTTTTACATGAATTTCCATACTCGACCTAGGTGTAGAGACCCAGTTACTAGGCTTTGGGCAATCCATATATACTCTATCTTTTGCACTTTATTTTTAGGCAGGTAGCTCTTTCCTTAAATTCAAATTTTTTTGATTAGAATGTATATTAATAACCAATTTTCAATGATAGTTAAGTCCTCACTTGGCCTTATAATCAATACCTACTTTGCCTTGTTAGTGTGCATGTGCAATTAGAAGTGCTAATAGTCTTTTAATGACCTAAGTAGGTTGCTAAAAGTCGACCAACTAATCTACTTCTTTAACTCGTTACATTCATTAGCAAATAATTCTATCTTTTATCACTTGTCCAGTCTATCTTGCTCAAGATTTTCTTCTTGACACATGATTTTTCTTTTTTTTACTTTATTCTACATTGTCTTAAAGGAGAAAGAAAAATAAAGAGTGCAATAAAGGATAGAAAGGAATACACCTGATTTGGTTCAGTCTGGTTTTTTGGAGCTTTGAAATTTTGCTTGAGCTCTCATTGATTTTTCTCTGCAAAATTGAAAATACACACCAAAATAGTAAAAGAGTAACAATAAATTACTAAAAAATAAAAAAAAATGATCAAAACTAAAAAGAAAAGAAACAACCTATCTAGTAGTTCTGATTTATAGTCTTCAGCTTGACTTTCTTTGAGTTCTAAATTGAATCAATCCGGTGCCACTTCAATTAGAATACTTTTATATTTGGTCGAGTCCTCTTTCAATTGGACATTACTAGCTCTTATAGTCTCAAACCTATTTTCTATAGAATTCTCATATACTGAATTATCAATAATATCAATTAGAAAATAAGTTTGATTATCATCAGGATGTTTAGTATCTTTGAAAATATTAAAAGTAACTTGTTCATCTTGGATTCTAAGAATTAATTTTCTTTGTTGAATATCTATTAAAGCTCCTCCAGTAGCTAAAAAGGGTCTTCCTAAAATTAGGGACACATCATAATCTTCTTCCATATCAAGAATAATAAAATCAACAGGAAAAATAAATTTATTTACCTTTACCAAGACATCCTCCACTATACCTCTTAGATATTTAATGGATCTGTCGGCTAATTGAAGAGTAATAGTGGTAGGCTTCAGTTCTCCTAGACCCAGCTTTCTGAAAATAGAAAAAGGCATGAGATTAATACTTGCTCCTAAATCACATAAAACTTTATCAAAACTACAATCACCAATAATGCAAGGGATAGTAAAACTCTCTGGATCTTTTAGCTTCTGTGGTAATTTATTTTGAAGTATTGCTGAGCATTCTTCATTCAAATTTATTCTCTCATGCTCCTTCAGCTTTTTCTTATTTGTTAGGATTTCTTTGAGAAACTTGGCATACTTGGGCATTTGAGTGATAGCATCTACAAAAGGAATATTAATATATAAATTCTTTAATATTTTAAAAAAGTTAGAAAATTTCTTATCTGGATGCTGTATTTGTCTCTCTGGAAATGGTAGTGGTGGCACGTAAGGCTTCACATTTGGATCGGCAAACCGTATACCTGGAGACCATCCATCTGCTGGTTGTTTTGGTGACTGATGAATTTTAGTTGATGGTTCCTTATTTTTAGTTGGCTCTTCAGTCTCTTTCTTCTGATGTGGCTTCTCCAGCTTTATACCACTTTTTAGGGTGATAGCATTGACTTGCTTCCTTGGATTGGTCTCCGTGTTGCTGGGCAAGGATCCCTGAGGTCTCTCGGAGATTATCTTAGCCATTTGACCTATTTGCATCTTCAAGTTTCGAATTGCTGCTACTTGGTCCTTCCTAAGTTTGGCTTTCAAATTTTTTATAGTTGCTTCTTGATTTTGCATGAATTTGACCATTAGCTCTTCCATGTTGGACTTCTTTTCAGGTACTTGAAACCCCAGGGGTGGCTGTTGTGCTGCATTTTGATTACTTTATGAGAAATTTGGGTGCTGTCTCCATCCTTGATTGTATGTGTTGGAGTAGGGATTGTTTTATTGCGGCCTAAAAAAATTACCAACATAATTAGCTGTATCGGTTGTTTTAGCAAAAGGATTACCTGTCTGGCAATTGCTCGTATTGTATCCTCCTCCACATAGGTCACAGGTGATGCTCTGAATATGTATAGCTATTCCCTTCAAGTTGTTGACTTTGGCTCTAAGGGCTGCAATTTCAGCTAGTAAGGTTGGCACGCAATCTACTCTCTGCACAGCTGCTAGTCTTTTTGGCATCATGCATTCTATCTGCCACTGATAGCTATTTGATGCCATCTCATCGATCAGATCGAAGGCTTCTTCCTCTGATTTTTGGTTAATAGTTTCTCCTGCTACTGCATCAATTATAGAATGATTAGTAGGAGATAAACCATTATAGAAAGTTTGTACCTGAAGCCATACGGGTAGTTGATGATGTGGACATCTCCTCAGCAATTCCTTGAAATGCTCCCAAGCCTCATATAGTGTCTCCATGTCCATCTGCATAAAAGAAGTGATATCGTTGCGCATCTTGGCAGTCTTGGAAGGTGGAAAGTACTTGGCTAAGAATTTTTGGGCTAGGACATCCCAAGTTGTGATAGAACCTGTAGGAAGAGAATGAAGCCAACTTTTAGCTTTGTCCCCTGAAGAGAAAGGAAATAACCTTAATCTAATAGCATCATCCGACACCCCATTAATTTTAAAAGTATCATAAAGTTCAAAAAAATTAGAAATATGGGCATTCGGATCATCATGCATGTGTCCACTAAATTGGACAATTGATTGAATTATCTGGATCATCGTCGATTTTATTTCAAAGTTGTTTGCTCGCACTGGTGGTCTCCTAATGCTTGAAGCTGCATCGGCTACAGATGGTGTGATGTAATCATTTAATGGATGATATACTGATCGAATAGCTTCATGCTATCCTTCGGTCATCATATCCAATCCTAGATTGATGTTGTTAGGATCTTCAGCTATCATGTTTCTTTTTTATTGTAGTCTTCTAATGGTCCTTTTAATTTCTAGATCAAAAGGTAGTAAGTTACTATGTCCAGTACGTGTCATGCATTGAATAAATTTTTTTTTTTAAAAAATAATAAAAGTTAAAAATAAAATTCTAAAGTAAAGCTAGGATCAAAATTTTAACATTATTTTAGACACAATTCCTGACAACGGTGCCAAAAACTTGATGCATGCTAATTTATAGCTATGGCAAGTGCACCAGTCGATCAAGTAATAAAGTGAATGAGTAGAGTATCATCCCTAGAGGATTGAAAAATAAGTACTAAAATGCTCTTTTCTATGCTTTATTTAGAAGACCGATTTATGAGAATAAGAAATTAAAGAACAAAATAAAGAAATAATTAAAAATTTTAAGAAAATAGAGAGAGTGTAATTATTAGGATTTTAAACTTAAGAGCAATATGTTACTAAGGCAATCGGTTCACCAACTCAGTCAATACAATATTCAGGTTATTAGATTAATTTTATTTCATGTGACGG
Source organism: Cocos nucifera (assembly GCA_006176705.1). Taxonomy (NCBI): domain Eukaryota; kingdom Viridiplantae; phylum Streptophyta; class Magnoliopsida; order Arecales; family Arecaceae; genus Cocos; species Cocos nucifera. Next base: position 15,059 of record QRFJ01004721.1, on the reverse strand, counting down.
TGGAGTCTCCTAATTTATTCACTACCCTTTGGTCCAGGCATAGCAAAACTATCAATATTTATTAATTATCCTTTGGTCTAGGTGTAATTTAAATAAATATTAATGCATTAAGTTTTGTGAAATCCTCTAATTAAAATACGCTGCATCCAAAGCGCACTAAAATTTCTGCATGCATATGAATTCTAATTTGATTCATAATACAAGGTATATAATCAAGAAGCAATAACATAGATGTACTTGGTCCGTAACATCTATGTTCATTAGATCAATTAGAAGATGGCTAGTAATCTAAAAGCATTAAGATCAGATTTATATACTCCTCATGAATAAAATTTAAGATTAAAAATAAATCATACTGAATATTGCATCAAAAGAGTGGCTACACCTTAGCCTTAGTAAAAGAAAATTTAGTTCATGATAACAAGTTCAAAAACAGCAAATAAAATAAAAAGCATAGAGAAATTAGACTGTTTGATTGCTGAAATTGATTGTCTGTTGCTCTTGGTGTGGAGAACTTAGTGAAGAAAAAGAAGCTCCTTGATCAATATTCTGATTGTCGGAAGAAAAAAACTTAAAAACCCTTTTTTTTCTCATACAAATCTCTCTTCTCTTTCTACCTCTCTCCTCTCTTTCTCTTCTTTTTTTTTATTTCTCTGACTCTCCTCTTTTTTTTTCTCACTCTCCCCTCCTTTTTTTCTCTTCGACAATAGCAGGCTTTATAGGCTCAGAGATTGATTTTTTTCCAAAATCCTCTAAAAATTAGGTTTAAAAACTCTCAAAATAACTGAAATTAGGATCTTGGATAATTCTAACCGTTGGATGTTGATCAAACGGTCCAAAAATTGCTTAAAAACCCTTTAAAATATCCGAGATCAAGTCGAAATTCATGCCAGCCATTGGATCAATCATTGGATTGAATCTGGGCCATCAGATCATGCACAAAGAAGGCTTCTGATCTTTAGTTTAACGTCGAAATGAATCTCAGCCGTTGGATCTTGACCGGGAGCTATGGATGTCGTTCGTCAGCGCATGCGTGTCGGTCGTCCGATCAAATCTCAGTGAAAGGCACCTGTCGGATCAGCCAAAATTCTCAAATTGCCCTCTGTAGACCATGCGCGAGCCTGGTGTTGCATGGACCGCCGCATTCTTCAGCTAATCGGAGCACGCTTCTTCATATGAAATTCCCAAAGTGCCATCCAATCAGTTCATCGTGCACTGCAAAAAGTGCTGATGTCAGCGCTGCATCAACGGGTCGGTCTGTTGGTGCGGTCGAACCGGATGGTCTGCTGAGCCAATTTTTCTGAACCAGTTTGAATCGGACTGATTTTTTTTTTTTTGAAATTCAATTTTGGGCTCGTTTGAAGTCCGTTTTGCCTGAAATTTATTTCATCTGAGCTAGAAAAATAAGATCTTCATATTGGTGGCCTTCTTTCCTACATAAGATTAATAAAAATATCAATTTCTAAAGAAATAGATTAATTTATTTTATAATTTAATATTTTTATTAGTATATTTTTACCACTTATCAATGGTATAGTCAAACTATAACACCCTCAAGGTGAACAGCCAATGCATTTCAGATCAAAGAACCAGACATACCACTGCAGCATCGAGCTAATCATCGATGTGAAGGTAGACTTTCTTATGACTGCTCGAGGTGGTCATGCTCAGTGCCCTCGTTCTCTAATGAATACCTATACTTTTGCTCTGGTGTCTCCACACTGTAGACTCAAGACATATCTATCCTAAGAAAGCGATTGTACACCAATCTTCTGGATCGATCACCATCCTCGTGATGATCCTATGGTCAGGAGCAGTTTATGAGTTAATTATGAAAAATTCATATCTCAAATTTTCAACTATTGAAAATATGAATTATCATTATCATTAACTCAAAGGATGTATCATAGATACTTTAAATATATACTATGATAGAAAATAACCCTTTTATTAATTTATAGTCAAAATTATAAAATTGCACTTAGAAGTGTATTATAAGTGTTTAGGTAATTTGGCTTCTAGGACACATATCTAACAATCGGTTCAAATCCTAAGGGAATCCTAAGCTGGTAGCACAGAAACTAATTTTCTATACTAATTGATGTGACCACCTAGCAATGGTACTCGATATCTGGATAGGTTGAAAAGTTGCAATGCAATAATGACGAACCTGTGGCATATGGTTACCGTATAATTTATTTCCTTGACCTCGATACTTAAAGGATGATCTAGGATTTACTGCTAACCCTAAAATTCATCCATAGTATATTTCAAAATTCAGTGTCCATCACGTGGACCACCCTGATCGATGGTTTACTAAATTGAAATACAGTGATGCACTTGCTCCAATACTTGGAGGGGTGAATCCCATCTTGACTTATGCACTGACTTCACAAGTACTTGACTGCACCTTGTAGCCTTCCATCACTGAATTAGAAATTCAGGTAGTTCGGTACCTAAGTACAGTGAGTTACTTACAAGTCACCATGGTAATCTTACGTCTAAGGGACACTTATACCCATATTCTTCGCAAGCAACTTTTGATAGTAGAGAGCTCCACAGTTGGATCATGTTCTGTTAAATGTACCCCTACACTTCACCTGCATGCCATAATAGTATCTCATACTTTTTGGTTAAGAGGACAACCAATACTTATGACACTCAGTGACCTACACTCGATATGTTGTCATCCTAGATAACAATGAATCATTTGGTCACAAGCATATTTAAGAACTAAATGATAAATCTTCCTTTGTCGAGTCTAAATAGTTCTAAGAACTTCATCATAGAAGAGTTTGTTACAGAAAGATGCACAAAGTGATGAAGATGATAAAATAATAATTTTATTTATTAATAATTTAAGTATATTTTATAAGTCAACTCAATCATCTACAACCTAGATGATTGGCTTTAGGATGTAATTTTCAATAACTCTCACTTAGACTAAAGCCACTCAGAATAGTATTGAATACCCATCTTCCATTTATGATTGTTGAACTCTTTGATTCCAAGAGAATTAGTAAAGGGGTCGGCCATGTTCTCCTTTCCATCGATCTTCTAAAGTTCGACGTCATCCGTTCCACGATCTCTCATACAAGATGGTAGCAATGCAGAATATGCTTGGTGCGTTGATATGCCATCAGCTCATTCGCTTGAGCTATGGCTCCAGTGCTGTCATAGTATAGCAAAATCGGACTATCCAAGAAGGATGCCACTCCCAGCTTGTCAATGAACTTCTGCAACCACATAGCTTCCTTCACACCATCAGATGCCGCGACATACTCCACCTCGCACATAGAATCGACTATAGTGTGTTGCTTGAAACTCTTCCAACAGACCGCTCCACTATTCAGGGTAAACACATAACCTAACACACTTTTACTATCATCGTGATCTGATTGAAAACTAGAATCAGTGTATCCTATAAGTTTCAAGTCAGTATCTTTATAGATGAGCCACTGGTCCTTAGTATTTCTTAAATACTTCAGGATTGTTTTTACAACTTTTCAGTGTTTCTCACTTGGATCAGATTGGTATCTACTCAGTACTCCTAGTGAGTATGCCACATTTGGTCTTGTACATGTCATGACGTATATAATAGAACCCACTGCTAAAGCATATGGTATTCTACTCATACGCTCTCTTTCTTAAGGAGTTGTCGGATAATCCCTCTTCGAAAGAGAAATTTCATGGCCCATCAGGAGATAGCCCTTCTTGAAATTCTCCATGCTGAACCTCTTCAGCACGATATCAATGTACGTGGACTGGGATAATCCAACCAATTTTTTAGATCTATCTCTATAGATCTTAATCCCTAGGATGTATGATGCTTCTCCCAAGTCCTTCATGGAGAATTGCAATGACCGACAAACCTTTATTCCCTATAGAGCAGGGATGTCATTCCTGATTAAGAGAACTACAAAATCATTAGCCCACTTATAGATGCAGTGTTCTTCTTCATTCTTAATAAAGCCATATATTCTGATCATCTTATCAAAATGCATGTTCCAATTCTGAGATGCCTGCTTCAATCCATAGATGGATCTCTGAAGCTTGCACACCTTGAACTCATCTGTGGATGTGAAACCTTTAGGCTATATCATATACACCTCTTCATCCAGATCTCTATTTAGAAAAGCTATCTTCACATCCATTTGCCAAATCTTATAGTCTAGGTATGCCGCTATCACAAGCATGATCTGAATGGACTTGAGCATTGCCACCGAAAAAAATATCTTGTCATAGTCAATACTATAACGTTGATGATATCTCTTAGCAACCAAACAGACTTTATAGGTCTGTACCTTCCTGTCTGTGCTCTATTTTCTTTTGAAAATTTATTTACACCCATTGGATTTTACCCTTTCAGGTGGATCAACTAGTGTCCATACACTGTTGACCTTCATGAACTCTATTTCGGACTTCATGGCTTCTAGCCATTTATCGAAGTCAGACCTCTGCATGATATTCATGTAGGTGTTTGGATCCTCATCATTCTCATTGAGTTCAACATAATCATCATCTCAGATCAAGAAACCATAGTATCTGTCCAGCTAACATGGTACTCTACCGGATCTCCTTGGTGCTTTTTCAATAGGCTCTGGGTTTGATCTTATCAAATCCAGTTCTGTAGGTTTACTAGAATATGTCAGTTCTTCCGCCTGTCAAACTTCACTAACCTCAATATTAGAGGCAGTAGTTCCTTTTATAAGAAACTTTTTTTTCAAAAAGACAGCCCTATTGCTAACGAACACTTTTTGCTCTTCAACAAAGTAGAAGTAATAACTCCTAATTTTCTTGGGGTATCCTATGAACAAGCATTTATCGAGTCATGGTCCAAGCTTTTCTGACTGCAAATATTTTACGTAAGTCGGACATCTCCAAACCCTAAGGTGAGAGAGTGTCGACCTACAGTCAGTCCATATCTTATATGGAGTCTTTGAGATAGACTTACTTGGAACATTATTCAAAATAAAACAAGCAGTCTCGAGTGCATACCCCCAAAATGAAATTGATAGACTTGCAAATCCCATCATGGATCGAACCATGTCTAACAGGATTTGATTCCTCCTTTCAGATACATCATTATGTTGTGGTGTTCTAGGAGGGGTCCATTGTGAGAGAATTTCATTCTCTTCTAGATATGTTAAAAACTTATTGGAAAGATATTCACCTTCTCAATCAGATCGAAGAGTTTTAATACTCTTTCCAAGTTATTTTTCTATCTCATTTCGATATCATTTGAATATTTCAAATGAATCAGATTTACTTTTCATAAGATAGACGTACCCATACCTAGATAGATCGTCAGTAAATATAATAAAGTAGTAGAACCTACCTCTAGCATATATGTTCATAGGTCTACATACATCAGTATGTACTAGACTTAGAAGCTCAGTGGCCCATTCATCCTTTCCAATAAAAGGTGATTTGATCATCTTATCAAGAAGACAGGACTCACAGATATTCAATAATTTATAATCATCGATGTCAAGGATACGCTTCTTGACTAATATGTTAATTCTATTCTTGTTTATATGATCGAGCCTACAGTGTCAAGGATAGGCATCGATGACATTATCTAGTTTTGGATGTTTATTTGATGTGTACATTACACCAATGGGCAGTGATAAAATATAAATATTATTTTTTAATTATCCTTGAATTATTGTGACATCATTCATAATGATATCGCAACAATGTTCCTTTATTGATAAACTATAACCATCCTGAGCCAAAAGCCCAGCAGATATTATGTTCATCATAAAAGATGGACAATAGTGACAGTCATTTAAAATGGCATTATTATTTTTAAAAATAAGCTCAAGTATTTTTAATGCTAGGACTGGAACATTTCTTCCATTCCCAATATTAAGGAATCCTTCACCATTCTCAAACTTTCTACCAATTTGAAGTTCATGCAATGAATTGCATATGTGTACTGAACTTCTGGTATCTAATATCCAGGTAGATGTACCACAAATAGTGAAATTATAAGGTGTTATCATATAACATCCTTGCCTAGCAACACCTTGTTGGTTATCCCTATTTAGCCAATTCAAGTCAAGAGAACCATTCCTCTTCGGGTCTGCCTTATTAGGATCAATACTAGACTTCTCGTATTCAGATCCTAAATGCTTGCCACTATCCAATAGTGGACGGAGCAGACTTACACTAGCCATTCTATTTATCTAAAAGAAAAATATGAAATCTTATTAGTACTCAAATTATTTAAATTCTAAAGACTTGAACTTTAGTCTAAAGGTTTTTTCACTATTTTTAATGAATTAGTAGTCTCTACCTCCAATTCGAGGAATTACACTAATTCCTTAGTGGATACTAAAATCCACATAGACTACAGGCAGACCTGAGAAAAGCTCTGGCTAACCCATGTGCATTTACAGGTAGGTTCATAACCAATTATTTCTCCAAATAATTTTTGGTATTTAGGTTTTGCCCCAGATGCCAAGTTAGTAGGCTATGGCCTCCACTAAAAAGGTCTGGTTAGGTTTAATCATTTACATGATTAACTTCGGTGCATCAAACCAATGATAACCAGGTCCAAGGAAAGCTCTAGCTAACCTGATCATCATTAAGAGAGTGTAATCTAATCATTATATAATGTACAGTAGCTTCAACATCCAAATGAACACTAGGTGTAAGGCAACTCTAATGTCCATCCAGAAAATTGGACACATTACTATTCATCTTAATGGAAGGCTATGACTCGGTTATCCCCATAACTTAATCATTTTAAGGACCTAATATTTAGAGGATTTAGGTTACTTATGATTTAAAAGAAGACATGAACCAATTTCTTCCACTGACTTTACCAAGTCAAATCCTCCCACTGACTTCACTAAGTCAATAGGTTAGGATTAGGATCAATTTAGGTCCATGGGCACCTAATTCAGTCATACTGATTTAAATCAATCAAACTGATTCCTAGTGACATGGATCAGCTCGAATCATTAAGTGATCTAATCAAATTCTAATCGACCATGTCGGCCAGGTATGTGTGATCAGTGGAAGGGATATGCTATTAACTCGTCAAAGATCGAATCAGTGTGAGTAGCTTTCAATTAAAAACAACTGGTCTAGACTGCCAAACTTTTCTTAGACACCAATCGATTAATTAGGTTTAATCTGATCAATCTAGTAATTTTGGATTTAACCACGTAGCCATGAATCAAGTCCATCTTGGTCCAGTTAAAGACATGAACTTGTCCAACTACAACTATTAAAGTTGAATCTAGAGTATTCTTGATCTAATCTAATTTAATACTTGGTTAGATTTGATCAATTACTCTAGATTAATTCATTCTTTAACTAACCTTAGGTCTAACCTAATTAATGAATCTAATTCATTTAACCCTTTAACCCGCAGTCTTATGACTATGTCTAAGAATCTTTAATTCATAATTCTAGATTCTATAAACAATACTTAATTATTTTAATTAAGTTTTGGGTTGATAAATTGGGGTTCAGCATTTCAAAAATAATTTTTAAAATTTGAAAGATTTTATTTTCTATTTTCCAAATGGGTTGACTTATTTCAGAAATGGTTGGCTCATTTCTCAAACAGTAACCTATTACTAGTTTTAAAAAGAAAATCAAGCATAATGAAAATTAAACCATGAATTACCTTTTAGATCTAATCTAAACACATTCATATTTAACTTTCTAATTAAAATAATTTTAATTATAAAATTTTTTTTACTATTCATATTAATGAATGAGTTCACGGTGGAACTCCTACCGCCATAAGGGATCCCCACTGAATGGGAGGAGATAGCCTTTAAACCATACTTGTCCTTTATTATCGGATGGCTTGGTGGCTCATTCATCCTTGATTACTAAGTTATCAAAATCTAAAATATATCATATATGTAGGTATTTAATTTTTCTAATTATATATTAAAACATGACAAGCAACCTTTGCTCTGATACCATGGAAGAAAATCGAGTAGGGTTTAGGCATGCTTTTCAAAAATTTTTTTGAATTAATTATAATAGAAGCTACAATTAATCTAATATTAATTCTATAGCATGCATTGATCTAATCAATCATCCTACTTTGGATCTAGACATGCTAATATATAATTTAAAATTTAAATACGATCGATCAACAAATCATATTTGCTGATCGATTCGAGTTCAAAACTCGATACCTGTATGCAGATAGTGATCTCTATGATCTGAATCCACCAGAATAAGCCATAAGTATTGCGCTATAGTCGCACACTTGTCTGACCTCTATGATTGGTCCACATGGAGCTCCTGATCCCGACCAGCTCCATCGGAGTGCTAGTTCCTCATCGGAGCTTTCGACGGCTGATCTCGATCGATCCAATCGATCACCTTTTTTTTGATCTCTTGGATGCTTCAAAAAACCAAAACTTACTTTTCGGAGGATGATAAGGTGGTGTTTCAAATTTGGTGGTGATCTGATGCTCACAGCACTCGATCTCTCCACCCAAACCCAGGGTCCCAACCCTAGGATTTTTCACTCATCGGAAACCCTGATGCCCGAAAACTCTCTCACGCCCACTCCTTTTTGAATTTTCTCATGAAACAAATTTTCATGAGTAGAGGGACTCTTGCTCTCCCTTACACTCACTTGCAAACCCCTTTTTAAATGAGTGACAATAAGAGAAAAAAAAGAGAAAAGGTGGCCTTAGGAAGGATGTGGCGCAGAAAATAATGTTTGACTTTTTCACCCTAGATAGTTATGCCCCACTCATATATTCTCTCTCTAAGAAACGTTCCCATGCCCCTCTATGATCCTTCATGTTAACCCATGCATGTCCAGAGAAAAATTCTTTTTAAAAAGTGTGTCATAGTGGGCATGGATAAGGGAGGTTAGTGGGTTTTAACCATCTCCACTTGAATTCAAAATTCAAGTGTATTCCTCATCCAAATCCAACACCCCCTAAAGTAATTGATGCATAGAAGGACTCTCCTTCTATGCACCCACACCTAGAAATGCACAAACATGTCTGTCAAAAGCATAAGGGGCATGGAGAAATGGATAAGTCTTGAGTGGGTTACGGTGTTTCAATCAATAACAATCTAAGTTGAATTCAAAATTCAACTTAAATTTAAACCAGCCCAACCCTTGGACCAGATCAAAGAGAGAAGAGAGAGAGGGCATAGAAACCTCTCTTCTGCATGAGAAAAACTTACATAGAAAAGAGATGGGGCATGAGAAAAGGTGGAAAAGTCAAATATGGTGGGTGCTAGGGAAAGTTTGAATTCAAATCTCATTTGACATGGTCCAAAATGATTTCAACCAAATCAATTAATTTAAATCAATTAGACCAGGTTAAACCCAACCAAATTAGGCTTAATCTAACCTAATAAAATTTTAATAAAATTAAAAATTAATTAGATCTAGCTCCTAATCAAATCAAGGTTAAATCTGTTAGATATATATGCCCTAGAAGCCAGAATTGGCTGACACTTGTAATACACTTCTAGGGGCAAAATTATAATTTTGACTAAAATCAATAAATGAATTATTTTCTATCACATATGTGTATTTAGTGTCTGTGATACATCATTTGAGTTAGTGGCAATGATAATTCATATTTTCAAGAGTTGAAAATTTAAGACATGAATAATCATTATTAACTCATAAATTGCTCCCGACCATAGGATCATTACGAGAATGGTGATTGATCCAGAAGGTTGGCATACAATCACTTCTATTTAGTAGATGAGTCTTGAGTCTACGGTGTGGAGATACCGGAGCGAGAGTATAGGTACTCGTTAGAGAACGAGGGCACTAAGCGTGACCACCTCGAGTAGTCATTAGGGAGTCTACCTTCTCGTCAATGACTGACTCGATGCTGCAGTAGTGTGTCTGGTTCTTTGACCTGAGATGCATCGGCAGTTCACCTTGAGGGTGTTATAGTTTGACTACACCATTACTCGGTCTCCTAGCCATATGGAACCCTGAGGTGTATGTTGGCTATGACATGTTCATTGTAGGAACTGGATTGCATCAAGATGGAATCTATCTACCTCGGTGGTAGAGGAGCAGCCCTATGATGATCATGAGAATCAAGTCCAGAAATCCATGGCCATGGTAGAGTGAAATAATAGAAAGAGTTTCTATTTAGATTTTCACATTGGACTCGAATCGAATGATTACATCATATGACAGAGACTAGGGTTTGACGAGTTCACCTTAACCCTAATCTGATCGGGGCTCAAGATAGAAGAACTTGAATCACACAGGTAGCTGCACCAAGAGGTTCGCATTCAGCTCTGATGGGTTGCCACCATATACTGCTAGGTGTCACTGGTGGATTTTGGGAGCAATTAGAATGATTTAGATGATCGATCATTCTAGCTGTTCGAATCAGAAGAGTTCTGATCCATCGAAAGGAGTTTCGATGATGTCTATGATAGAGATCATGACATATCCCATTACCATACAGAACTGAACCTAACTGGGTCACACAAACAAGGGTTTGAATCTGGTGATCATCAATTGAACTGATCTAGTTCAATTGATCTGAATGAGATTCAATTAGGTTCAAGGAAATCGTGCTAGCACTCGATTGAACCTAACGTTCTTCTTTTACTATCATAAATAAGTTGTCCTGACTGAGCCAAAGGAGTTTGTGCTCAATCAGAGGCCTTCATATGGTCTGACTGGAGGTTGTCCAAGTCAGAATAGGTTGTCTTATTTGTAAGACATTACCTGCCATTTTTGGTCACCTGCCATTTCTTGTTCTTTGACTTTGGTCAAAAGTCTACCTTTGACTGGTCAAACGTTGACCATTGACCCTTTGACTTTTGACCACATGTCATGCACCTATTGGAGAGCTGGTGGGGGCCTGTCCCCCTGCCAGAACCTGGCAAGGAGAAGGGCGCACGCCAAGGGTGGCGTGTGAGCCCAAGTAGGAGGCGCCTAGGAGTCCTTGTTGGACAAGGACTCCACCTCCCTTTTGGATTCCAATTCAGAGTTCTACTAAGAATCCAGTTTGACTGGTCTTAGGCGCCCTCTAAGGAGGAATCCAGGGGTCTCTATTCCAACCAATCAGATTTAGATCTGATTTCACAAAGGGTTGTGATTGGTTGAGAGGAAGAGGAGTTGGATCACAAGCTTAGGTCTATAAATAAGACCCTGCGCCCAACCCTAATTAAAGAATTCAATTGAGAATTGAGATTTCCCACGCCCCAAGGCTGCCTCTCCCCTCCTTCTCCATGCCATAGTCTCTCTTCTCCCTTGCTCTCCACGTCCAAAAGTGTTTTGGACTTAGTTTGGTGCGATTCAGATCAAGGAAAGGCGATCAAAAGCAAGAAGGCTGCGCTGCTGCAAAAGGACGACTGCAGATCTTCAAAAGAGTTTTGAAGATCCTCCAGATCAGATCCAGATCTGATTTTTGGAGGTGTGATAGAGAAGAAGAGGATCTCCAGATCCAACCCGAGTGGATACCGGTAGAGGCCAGGCGCTTGCGTGGCTAAGATCCAGAACCTTCCGCTGCAATCAGGATCATCTACAGGGTAATAGGATTACCCAAATCAGGTAAATTAAATTTGATTTAATTTATCTTATTTTATTTTATTTATTAAAATAATAAGAATCAGATCTGAAACATATCAAGATCTGATTAAGATCAAGAGAAAAATTTTTGAAATATATCTCTTGATCTAATCAGATCTGGACGAACCTGGACCGGGAAATCAGGATTTCCCTTCAACTGGTATCAGAGCCATGGTTCTAAAATTGTTTAGATCTGATTTTAATTTTATTTTAATTAAAAATAATGTGATTTCAGATGTCACATGAGATGTGATCAGATCTGAAATCAGAAAAATTAAAATTAAATGATTTGGATCTAAGAACATGAAGATATGCATGACTAGTTCTAGAATAGAATAGTTCTATAGAATAGTTTTGCATGTCTTTGATTTAATCTGATTAAATCATATTTTAGATCTTCTTATTTACTATTTTTTGATATTATAAGTGTTATAATAACATCTGAAAAACAGCAAATAAAAATTATTTAATTTTAAATATCATATGAGATATGATAGATGCATGACTAGACTAGTTGTAGAATAGTTCTACATAATTGTCTAGATTAGAATTTATTTTGATTAGATCAATTTAAATCTAATTTTTTAGATTATTATGTGATAATTTAGATCTGAAAATATGCATGATTTGATACATGAGATGTATGCAAAATATGCCATGATTAGATCTAAATTTGTATATGAGATATATGATATAGATCTATAACTGTTTTGTAGTATTGACATGTTCCTGATTAAGGCGTTCCTCTTGGCCGTCCGGTCATAAGAACGAAGAAGGGTTTAAAGGCCCTCTCTTCCCATTCGATGGGGTGTTCTTATGACGTGTAGGGGTGCTGCGTGTTCGTCCTTAATCAGAAACCCAAAACTTACTTTCTGCAAAACCCTAGATCCTGAAACCCTAGGATTTATTGTGCATATTTTGTTTATGAACCCAACTTAATTAAGAATTAAGTTTATGGAATATTAATTAGGTCTAAAATTGAGAATTTCAGATCTAAGACATATTCATAATACTGGGTTCGGGCTTGGGTAGCTCAATTAGGTCTAAGCGGTTGATCAAACCGAATCAAGAGTTGGTTAGATGGGATCAACAATGCTTAAATTGACCAGCCTAATAGGATTAAGTCTGGGTCAAGATCGAGTCACGATCAAGCAAGACCTAATTAGGCTCAGAGGTTAGAGTCTGGATTGTAGGCTAACCCAATTGGTTCTGACTCAACAATTTGGTGTCTAAGGTAAGTTTGGCACAGACGACCGACTGGTTTTTAATTGGAAGCTACTCGACCTGAATGCGTTCTTGTGCGAGTTAACGGCATATTCCTTCCACCGGTCTCACTTACCTGGCCATATCTGTTGACACAGTTCTGATCTGAGGTGGTCAATAATCCGAGCTGACCCATGCCACTAGGTTAGTCATAATTGTTATGACTAAGCCAAGTCTAGTTTAATGAGACCTGAATCAATTCTCCCTAAGAAAAGATTAAGTCTGAGGTCTTCCACCATTGTAGACGTGCGGGCCCTTCCCGGGGTTGATTGTTCTCGGCTGGATACAGTGGCTCAGTTGCACCGGGAAGACGCAACCATGTCTATTAGGCATTGGATGCTATGGGCTGGAGGATGAGTTGGGCTCAATATTTCGGATACGGTGAGAGACCCAATTAGGAACCCAGTCTATGCAAATGGTGGGTCTGACTTAACTAAGGAGTGGATCAATATTCCGGATACGGTGAGATTCATGAATTAGAGACCAAGTTTGGGTGCACCATGATTAGAGAATCATTGAACAAGAGTTGTTCACTCATTGGCTAACCCATCACCAATAACTGTTAGGTGAGGTGATGAGTCAGTTGGTGAGACCGCACCACCCACTAGAAATCATCAATCGTGGAGATTTTCGCATCTCTACAGAGGGAGTGTAGGGATCCGAGAAAATAGTGGGAGCTAATTTGTTTAAAAATAAAATCCCTAAACAAATTGGTCAAGTCAAAATTACAGTATCTAACTAGAATCTTTGACTCTCTACAGGAAAATGTCTGCGTCCAACCCACTGGCACGTATCCTAGACACACATAGACTGACTGGACCCAATTATAAAGATTGGCTCAGGAACTACAAAATTGTTTTGGGTTCAGAGAAGTTAACACATGTTTTGGACCAGGACCCTCCCACCTTACCAGCTCGTCCATCCACTGAACAGAGAGCGTCTCTGGAAAAATGGATTGACGAAGACAATAAGGCCAGATACTACATGTTGGGCTCGATGTCTGATGAGCTCCAGCGCCAACATGAAGATATCGGGACTGCTCGCCAAATGTTGGCTCACCTGCAGGAGATGTTTGGTGAACAGAGTCGCGCAGCCAAATATCAAGTCACGAAATGACTTTTTAAGGCTAAGATGCGTGATGGGCAGTCAGTCCAAGATCACTGTCTGACAATGATCAAGGACATGGAAGAGCTTGAGAAGCTCGGTGTGAAGTTGGACTTGGATTTGCAGAACGATATTATTCTGCAATCCTTGACTGATGCATATGGGCAATTCATCATGAATTACCACATGCATAAACTTCAAAATTCCTTGGCCGAGTTGATGAATATGCTGGTTACCGCTGAGCTTTCTATGAAAGGTTCTAAAGGCTCAGTTCTTGCTATGGAACGGACTTCTTCCAAAAGAAAGTCTTATGGAAAGAAAAAGAAGTCTGTGAAAAAGCAAAAGGTAGAAGGATCAAAGAAGAAGAAGGCAGAACCGAAGAAGAAGGTCGATGGCAAAGGAAAGTGTTTCCATTGCAACAGCGACGGCCATTGGAAGCGGAACTGCCCTACTTACCTGGCCACCCTAAAGAACAAGAAGGAAGGTCCTTCTGGAGGTATGCTCGTTATTGAGTCTAACCTTACGGTTTCTTCTGCATCCAGTTGGGTGCTTGACTCTGGTTCTAGTGCTCATCTGTGCACTTCTATGCAGGGTCTTGAGGATAGCAGGAGGCTGAGGGATGGAGACATGATCCTACGCGTCGGTAATGGAGCAAGAGTTGCTGCAGTAGCCGTGGGAACATACCCTCTTGCGATTACCATCTGGTTTAGACTTAGTTTTAAAAGACTGTTATTATGTGCCTGCAGCTAGCAGGAATTTGATTTCTGTTTCATGCTTAGCACAAGAAGGTTATGTGATCACCTTCTTTAAGGACCATTGTAACATTCTTTATGAAAGAAATAAAATTGCAAATGGTTTCCTTGTTAATGGTCTTTATCAGTTGCATATTGATGTACCTGTTTTAACTATCGAGCAAAACGTGAATGCCAAACGACCTAGGGATAGTCCAAACGACAGATATCTATGGCACCTGAGATTAGGTCATATAGCAGAAGATAGGATTAACAAATTGGAGAAAAATGGGCTATTGAGTCCATTGACTTTTGAGTCGTATCCAACTTGTGAATCTTGTCTTCAAGGCAAAATGACTAAACTCCCTTTTGTTGGACATGGGGAGAGGGCCACAGATCTCCTT